>JZKD02S0958577.1:89451-111834 GCA_000966675.3 Picea glauca | reverse complement strand
TTGGTGTGAAAGACCAGGTGCACCTTACTCAAGCTACATATTCTTTTGGATATGTTTTCGTTTGAGATTATTAATAACAAGTGCATTTATAAGGATTGATCACCATAGTTTCATTATTTTATTGGCAGATGGATTGGTATTCAGTTGTTGTGGATAGAGGTGATGATTATTGGTCTTAAGTAGCATTATGTTTAGGCTCAAGTATCTTTGGATAGTTCTAGTGATGAAGATTGGATTTTTGTGACTTTCTACTTGAAGTTAAAGATCAAGAAGAGGAGAGGAGAAAATTAGTTTGGTGTAGTTTGTTGTAGCGGTCATGTTTTCTTTTTTATTCTAGATGGTACTTATCAGTGAAGAGTTGAATTAGGGTTTATTCAATGAATAACAATGGGGGATTGTTGGGTCATAGTTGGGTGTGAATGTATTTTCTCATGATTATGATAATTTATTTGTTAGTGTTAATGTGGATTATTATGTATTTATGGAAATATGGAGGTTTTAAAAGTAAAACTATCTTTTATGGAAGGAGTGGAGTTATGGAAAATTTATTTCCAATCTCCATTGGGAATTATATATTAGGGGTTTGGGGAGTTATTGATGAAATACCAATAATTGTTTGTTACTTTGAAAAACCCTCTCATATCTAAGGAGTTTTAGGTGCATAAGGGAGTCAAAGGAGTGAGTAAGTTCATCTCCCTTGCTTGCTAGGGGCAAGGGAGACATATGCAATGGAATTTGTTTAATACAATAAAGTAGAACTGAAGAATATTTTAGACCTTTTGGAATGTATTTGGTGTTGGGGAATTTGTAGTTATTAATTATTAGTTATGTAATTAGAATTTATTTGGTTTAATGAAGATTATGGTTGTTGAGATTAGTGTTTTTTTTCCATAATAAGTTGGTTGTAGGAGAAAAGATCCAAGAAAAGTTGATCTATTGTATTTCATACTTGGAGATGGCTCAGAAGAAGGTGAAATACAAGTTGAATATAGGTTGGAAGAAATGAATTTGATGTTGGGTATGTGTTATATTATTTTCATGTGTGTGTAGGCGCGTCTGATTCGACAACTGTGTCTGATGATCCCTCTAGTAGTGCTCTTTTTGTTTTGTGCGTCGGGTGCTTCCTGGGGGGGTCCCAGGGGGGGCCAGGTATGCCCCCCCTAGTCACGCACAACGTTCGACACCAGGAGGACTTTGCTATTTTTAGCAGTTTTCTAAATTAATCACGGATTAATGGATTAGGGTTTTTGTATCTAGGGAATACCTAAAAACATTGTATATATTGTATGGTGAATGGTGAAATTCGATATAATGAATATAAGAAAGGTTTTCCTTGGTTAAGGGTTTCCGGTATAAATCTTTGTGTACTATGTGTATGAGCCATTGATTAATTTTTTGTTTTTCTTAAGAATCTATATGCATTGCTTTACTTCACAGGTTTAAAACTTACATGTGGTATCAGAGCTCGTTTTTGGTTTTAGAGGGATGCCTTTTTTGTTGAGGGTTTGGCTTGGTCTTGATAGATCAAGTTTATCTTGGGTCTATGATAAACTTGGATTTAGTGGGATCTTTTGTAGTGGCTATTTGAGTGTATAAGGAGGAATGGTGGGATATTCTAGAATCAATATAGAGAAGTTAAGCGGTAAAAACTTTGAGCTATGGAAGCTGAAGATGGAGGAACTTCTTGTAGACAAAGAACAATGGATCATTGTGGATCGTGGTACAAAACCTATTGGTACGTAGCTTACTGGCACACAGACGACTGGTACACAACCTACTAGTACACAAACTACTAGTACACCACCTACTGGTATGTCAAAGGAAGATTGAGAGAAGTTGGACATAAGAGAATGGAGTACTATTTGACTCTACCTGGAAGATTCAGTGTTGTTGAATGTCTCGGGAGAATCTAGAACCAAGGAATTATGGAATAAGTTAGGGAATTTGTATCAATCAAAGTCCCTGGTAAACAAATTGTTTCTTCGAAAGAATTTGTATCATCTTAGGATGGAAGATGGAGATTCTGTGACAGAACATCTAAATGCCTTTAATACTCTCATAAGTCAACCTGTCTCTGTTAATATTACGATTGTAGAAGAAGATAAGTGTATTACTTTGTTATGTTCTTTCCCAGACTCTTGGGATAATATGGTTGTAGAAATTGGTAGTACCACTCAATCTACATTGAAGTATGAGGATGTAGTTTCATCCTTGTTATCTGAAGAGATCAGGCGAAAAAGAATGGATGGTCATAACACATATTCTTTATTTGTAAGAGGTCATACCCAAGACAAGAATCCTAGTAAGTCTTCAGGGGGAAGATATAAATCTACAGGTAGATCTAATTCTCTAGGAAAATCTTTGAGGAAATGCTGGAAGTGTGGTAAAACAGGGCATTATAAAAAATATTGCAAGTCTAAGAAGGTTGATAAACCAAAGGGATATGATAGTACCTCTTCTACAGAGGCGAAAACCTCCACTGAAGAAGGAGGTGATGTTTACCTAGCATCTAAAAGTACACATGCCGACCGTGATGTATGGTTGATCAACTCAGGTGCGTCAGATCATATGACTCCTCACAGGGAGTGGTTCTTTGAATATGAAAAATACGATGATGGTGATGTATTCCTGGGAGATGAATCGACAGACAAAATCATGGGAGGTGGAAGGGTTAAGTTGCTTCTAAAAGATGGAAGAATTAGAAATCTCCCTGGGGTTCTGCACATTCCAAAACTAGCTAGGAGCCTAATATCTATAAGCAAGTTGGATGATGCAGCAGTGCATACTGTATTGGGAAAGAGAACTTGCGAGATGGTACAAGGGGAAATGTTGTTGATGAGGGGAGTTTGGTGTGGAACTCTATACAAGTTGTTCGGAAACACTTATACTAATGGGTGTAACAATTTTGTTTTCCCTGAGCATAGAAATGAAGGAGAAAAGACCAATATTGTCCTTGAAAATAAGACCATGTTGTGGCATCAAAGACTGGGCCATATTGGATAAGAGGGCCTTCGAACACTACATGGTAAAGCTATGGTTGAAGGTATGTCTAATTGCACCTTGGATTTTGACTTTTGTGAACATTGCATATATGGTAAATAAAATCGAATAAGATTCCCATCTGGTGCTACAAGAGCAAAATGGATGTTAGAGTTGATACACAGTGATGTGTTTGGACCTTTTCATGTTCCATCCCTAGGTGAATCTATGTATTATGTTTCATTCATAGATGATTTCTCAAGGAACACATGGATTTATTTTCTTAGAAAGAAATCTGAGGTATTTGATAAATTTAAAGAGTTTAAGGACCTGGTAGAAAATCAGACAGAAAAGAAAATAAAGGTATTGAGAATAGATAATGGTGGAGAATTCTGCAGAAATGAATTCAAAGAATTATGTAAGAAGTGTAGTATAGAAAGGCAGAAGAATACTAAATACACTCCTCAACATAATGGAGTTAAAGAAAGGATGAATAGGACATTGATGGAAAAATCAAGGAGCATGCTCAACGGTGCCCAGTTAGGACAAGAATTCTGGGCAGAGGCAGTGGGTACAACAAATTACCTGGTCAATCGAACACCTTCATCAGTGTTGGATGATAAAGCTCCACACAAGGTATGGTCTGGAAATAAACCCTCTCTTCAAAATCTTAGAGTGTTTGGTTATGATGCTTATGTACATGTTCCAAAGGACACTAGGAGTAATATGGATAAAAAGGATGAAAAGTGTATCTTATGGGTTATAAAGATGGTCTGAAAGGTTATAAGATTTGGAACCCAGAAACCAAGAAGGTTGTTTACAGTCGAGATTTTTTTTTTAGAGAGGTAAAATATGTGTCCAAATAGGAATTCCTACCAACGCAAGATGAACCTGAGAAAATAGAGCTTGAGTTGGAAGATGCAAAATATGAATCATCTTAAGAAGAGGAAGCAAAAGAAGAAGAAGAACCTCATACCCCAGTATTGAGGAGATCAGTGAGAGATAAAAGTAAACCAGAAAGGTATATTGAACTTGATTTCCATTTCAATTTTGCTTTATCTATTACTCATGATGATCCTAGAATTGTCAGGGAAGCAGTCAATTCAAAGGATAGTAAACTCTCGAAGAATGCCATGGTTGAAGAAATGGATGCCTTGGATAAGAATAAGGCATGGGATATATTTGAGTTGCCAGCTGGAAGAAAATATGTTGGTAGAAAATGGTTGTTTAAGAAGAAGTTTAATGCACAAGGTAAAGTGCAGAAATATAAATATCGGTTAGTAGAAAAAGGTTATTCCCAGGTAGAGGGAATTGACTTCGGTGATATTTTTTCTCCTGTTGCTAAGTTAACTTCTATCATATTTATTTTTTCTATTGTTGTTGCTTTTGATCTTGAGGTGGAACAGATGGATGTGAAGACAACATTTTTACATGGGGATCTGGAAGAATAAATCTACATGAAGCAGCCATAAGGGTTTGTAGTGAAGGGAAAGAAAGAGCTGGTCTCTAAGCTAAAGAAGTGACTATATGGTTTGAAGCAATCACCTAGGATGTGGTACCAAATGTTTGACACATACATCCTTGGATTGGGATTTGCAAGAAGCAGGGATGATCACTGTGTATATACCGGGCAGGTTGGTAATCACTTCATTTATGTAGTGTTGTATGTTGATGACATGTTGTTGGTAGGAAATAACATGGATGTTATCAAGGAGGTGAAATCGCAACTATCCTCAAAATTTGACATGAAGGATCTTGGTGCTGCTAACTTCATTCTCGGAATGGAGATTAAAAGAGATCGTGCAAACATGAAACTCTGATTGAATCAAAGAAAATATGTTGCGACGATATTCCTGAGGTTTAATATGCATGGAAGTAAACCGGTCAAGGTTCCTATTCCTATAGGTGTAAATTTATTTGCAGATTAGTGCCCCAAGACACAAGAAGAAGAGGAGAACATGTCCCATGTTTTGTATGCTAGTGCAATTGGAAGTTTGATGTATGCAATGGTATGTACTAGACCAGACATTGCACATGCAGTGGGAGTTTTGAGCAGGTATATGTCAAAACCAGGGAAGGAGCATTGGACAACAATAAATAGGGTCTTCAGGTATTTGTGTGGCACTACCAATTATGGATTGTGCTACCAAGGAAGACCAGGATTGGACATAGTGGTGGACATACATGGATTTGTTGATGCAAACTCGGTTGGTGATCTGGATCGCAGAAGATCTACAAGTGGGTATGTGTTTAACCTATTTGGAGGAGCAATCTGTTGGATGAACAAAAGACATGTTGTAGTGGCACTCTCAACTACAGAAGCCGAATACATGGTAGCCACTCATGCAAGCAAGGAAGCAATATGGTTATAGATATTGTGTTTAGATATTGGTTTGGTACAGCAGGCAGTGAGATTATATTGTGACAGTCATAGTGCAATATTCTTAGCAAATAATCTATCTTATCATTCGAATAAAAAAGCATATTGATGTTCAGAACTACTTTGTGAGAGACATCGTTGAGGAAAAGAAGGTGTTGTTGGAAAAGGTTGACACTTTGAAGAATGTTGCAGACTCATTGACAAAGTCTGTGAGCACAAAAAATTTCTTCTGGTGTAGAGTAACAATGGGAATTGCTTCCCTGGATTGTTGACTATATAATCCTGTGGACCCCTGGATGCAAATAAAACAACAAGTGGGAGAATGTTGGGTATGTGTTATATTCTTTGCATGTGTGTGTGTGTGGGTGTGTGAGATTCAACAAATGTGTCTAACAATCCCTCTAGTAGTTATCTTTGTGTCGTGTGTGCCGGTTTCTTCCTCAGGGGGTCCCAAGGGGGGAAGGTATAGCCCCGCTGGTCATGCGTAGCGTTCAACACCGGGTGGATTTTTCTATTTTTAGCAGTTTTCTAAATTAATCTCGGATTAAGGGATTAGGGTTTTGATATTTAAAAAATACCTAAAAGCATTGTATATATTGTATGGTGAATGGTGAAATTCGATATAATGAATATAAAAAAGGTTTTCCCTGGTTGGGGGTTTCCGCTATAAATCTCTATGTACTATGTGTATGAGGCATTGATTAATTTATGTTTTGCTTAAGAATATATATGCATTGCTTTACTTCATAGGTTTAAAACTTACATTTGATTTAGTAGACAATGATATTTTCAATCATGAAGACATGAATAGGTCTATGATAGTAGTCATTTCTCATACAAGCCTTATGTGGTAAAGGATTATTGTAGTATATATATCTCTAAGAAGGATTTAACCTTTGTAGTCTTAGATATGCAAAGAGTGGTCAATTTCTAAAGGCGAGAAAATAGAAGATGGAATACCATAAAGTCTAGAACCAATAGATCTTGTTCGATCACTAGTTGATAATTGTACAATATTTGGGAGCTAGAAGAAGAGGTAAAATCCATTCAATCTATGTGTTAGTGGGTATTTTGGTCTAATTCGTAAGGCATGGAATCTATGATATATATTATAGAATAAGCCATAAGGTATGTTGGAGATTAAAAAATTGGTTGAGGAAGTTAATTGAGATATCACAACCGGCAAGGGGATTTTGTATTGAAAGGAATAGAGGGTAGAGGAAAGGTAGACTTCAACTCAAATTATATAAATTCTTGACCTTGTAATCGTCTCTCTAAGAGTAGAGAAAGTGATAATGACAATGATAGATCTACATTTATTTATCATTTGATGGAAAACAAAATTATGAGAGGAGGAGTGGCAGGTATTTTATTATTGCAACCCAAAGAATGTGGAATCCTAGAGGTCATGGAAGTCTTCATGTGTAAACACCTATTTGTCAACATATTTTGGATGGAAGAATACATTAGAGTTTCTTCCCCATATTTCTTCTCCTAAAAAATAGTTTTTGATTGTTTATGCATATTCTTTATATGGTTGTATGCTTGTTGTTACGTTAAAATCTTGATATGGAAATGAATATACGATATATTAATCGCACAACGTGTTATTGTTGTCCTAATTAAGATTAACACCCAAGTTGTTCTGAAATTCGAACTTATGTATATTATATTGCTAGACAATGGACTAGAGGTCCTTTGAATTCGGTCGTTATAATATTTATTTATGAACTATTTGATAAATTGTCTCTGCAATATAAACCAAGAAAAACTCAAAATTTTTACATACAATGTAGTGGTTGATTTTCTCATGAATTGTTTAACAAAACACATAACCAAAATTGAAAAGAGAATTGCAAATTCCTAAAGAGAATTGCAAATTCCTAGCGGGAATTTTACACCATTACAATACTTTAGAACCAAGTGCCTCTTGGAGTCTATGATACCCAACTTTGAGCACAAGGTATGAAATATATTGGTGTTCTATGACATCATATAGAATCTCTCCTAGTGTAGAGATATCCATATCATCTATTGGTCATCATAGTTTCCAACATGGTAAAATTCCTCTCCGAGGGAATGAAGACAATCTACCTATTTGGCTTCTATCCTAAATGTTGTAGGCTCATATTGAACATGTTTCTCTAGTAGTTATCCCAAAAATCATTAACATGGGTAAGGTACTTAAGGAGTGTGAAGGTGATCCTTTTTCAATCATAATTTTTTTTAATAGAGTAATAAACCTATAACATATTTAACCATTTTTTGACACCATCCATGTCTATATATACTTTAAATAAAGGGATGTCAAGGTTAACTTGTACTTTGAAGGGTTTCCCATTGCTAAAATGGATACATGTTGAAGATATCTCTTCTACTTTTGACAATCAATGAAGGATATAGGTTAGGTTTTTCATATGTATCCCAATCCAAATGGGTACAATCAACTAACTCATTTAATTCATTATTCCAATACTTCATAAAAAGATACTAAGTTTCCCTAGCATAGTGAATAATTATCTTTGTGGATTTAAGTTTTTTTTCTTACAAATATTGTATAAACCAAGAAAATACACTAACAAGAAAGGAAATATTAAGTTTAATACGATTTAAATAAATAAGGCTACTAACAAGTTGTTGATAGAGTGTAGTGTCGACATTTAGAGAATCACTCTCCTTGGTTAGCTTCAATTTTGATTGATAAGGTGTAGCACAAGGTTTATAGTCTTCCATTCTAAACTTTTGTAAATGATTCGACACATATTTAGGTTGAGAAATAAAGTTACCATCATCCATTTTTAATACTTGGATGCCCAAAAAAAATGAAATAGACCAAATTCAGTCATCCCAAATGCGTCAACTAACTATTTCTTTGAACCCTTAACTAAATTAACATCATTCTATCAATGACTAGTTCATCCACATATAATGCAATAATTAAGGTTTCACCATTTACATGCAATACATAGATAGCATGATTTGAATAACAATATTTGAAACCAAGATTGAAGAAGTCGTTAATCTTCTCATACCATGTCATGGTGGCCTATTTGAAACAAGACAATGATTTCTTCAATTGGCACACAAGACTACCATCCTTCTCAAAATGGAGGGTTGCCTCTAAAAATATCATCAATGAGATCACCATGTAGAAAATCAATTTTAAGGTACATGCCATGTACCTCCCATATGAAGTAAGAAGCAAGTGAAAAAATCATTCATACATAGTTCATATTTACAATTGGAATAAAGGTACCAATATAGTTGATTTCTTTTGTCTAAGAAAATACCTTAAATACCAAATAATTTTTATATTTTTTAACATTTTATTAAATTTTGACTCAATTAACACAACTAATAACATACAACTCTCATAGAAATTATCTACAAACTGTATTACTTTGTTCACTATATTCTCTTATAACATGTTTACTTACTTTAGATTTTAGATTTTATATATTTTACAAATGTAAAAGAGAAATGTGTTTTATTTGGATTTGATTTCTCCTATTATAAATTTATATCATTTCATGTTTTTAAAATATTTTTATTTAATAATTTTTTAAAATATTTTTATTGAATAATTGATAAATATTTATTAAGTTAATGTTTTATATATAAGTGAAAGAAAAAAATTATTGTAATTTTTTATAAAATATTTTTATTGAATAATAATTGATAAGTATTTATTAAGTTAATGTTTTCCAAAGAAAAAATTTGTTGTACATTTTTATTATTTACTTCATATAAATCGAAGAAATTTTTTAATTATGTATTTTTTTAATTAAAAATATTTTAGATTTGACAATTTTTAGGATTCAATAATTGATTTGGCATGTGTTATATATGAAGAAGAGATATAATGTAATATTTTTCCTTAATTTCTCTTCTAAAATTATGTAGAAGAAAACATTTAACACATTTATAAAGGAGAAGAACATGTTGCAATAATGATGTAGATAAAAATGCATTTATGGAAGACTTATTGTTATGTTGTATTACACATAATAATTACATATATAGTATATAAAGGAAAATTGTAAACATAACACATTAATAATTGAGAAATTATAGGTATTATGTTTCCTAAATTTTAAAATTTATAGATTACATTGTATGGTAAATGTCTATTTTGATGATTTCCATTTCAAAAATATTTGTAAAATTTCTTTAAATTATAAAAAATATTTAATTTAAAAATAAAATTTCGATACTACATTTAATTGATACACATTAGTCACTAAAATCATTCATAAATACCTCTTTATTATAAATTTGAAAAAAAAAACAACCTTTTTATTATAAATTTGAAAAGAAGAAAAATAAAATTAAACACCTCTCTATTATAAATTTGAAAAAAAAATAAAAATATTGTTTGAAAACAAAAACAAAAAAAAATATTACAATAGAATTTAAATTTAAATTATGAAGTTACAACATGTCACTGATATAAAGCAAGAATGTTGGTGTATAAGATTTGTATATAAGATAGCAATGCATTTTATTGGAGTTTTACAAAAATGTTGGAGCAAGTTACATCCATATTATAGATTTGTATATAAAAAAGCAATGCATTTTATTGGAGTTTAATAGTTATGAAGATTTGTATATAAAACAACAATGCTTTTAGTTAGAATTTTATAGTTATAAAGTTGCAATATGATAAGAATTTGAATATAGGAGAAAATTATATTACATTTAAGTTATATTTCAAGTTACTAAGAAAAAAAGCACTTCTAATTGTTTTTGTATACTAAAACAAAAATACATATTTAGATTTCATTTTCAAAATATTTATCACACTACCAACATTCCTGACATCTTAATTCAAGAAAACTATGGTGATCTTGGAAAGCATCTAGAACATAAACAAAATTCTAAAGAATCACAACTAATCACTTACCCTCTTAAGATGCTATAAACCAATTGAATCTTAGTTGACGTTAATAATCATCATCATATTAGAGTTTTATATTATAAAATTATTTTCATTATATTTACATTATTTAAACTTTTTAATAAATATAATTATTTAAAATCAATAAAATATGAATTAAAACTTTTAAAAAAATCATTCAAGTTAGTAAAACAAAAACACTTGTTATTGTTTTTTATATTAAAACAAAAACACAAATTAATTGTTTTTATATATTAAAAATCAATAAAATATGAGTTAAAATTTAAAAAACATTATTTTTAATATTATAATAATAAATTTATATTCATATAAAATATAAATATAAAGTTAATAGAAGGTTCAGGACACTTGGAAAGTTTGATTGTATAGTGCACGTTCTTATCTAAGTTTTCAATATCTCTCAATGTCATATCAATATCAACACAAGAAAACAAGTGAGGTTGTAATAGCTAACTAACGTGTCAGCAATTACGTCTTTGTGACAGATTAATTGCATGCATTTCAATGTCCAACAAGCGAACTGACACTACGCAAAGTAATTCAATAATGAATGTAACACATGTCAGAAAGTACTTACATTTGAATCCTGATTCGCAAAGAAATAATAATACTTAAGAACGAAGTCGCTATATAGTTATAGCCTGTAATTACAGAGTATATAATTGTTACAGTGCATTTGCACAGCAAATTAGAACAAAAACAAATGAGGCACATTCTGCACCATAGTTAACTCAAATGATAGGAGAAATCAATCATAGATAAATTCTGGTCAAGGGAAGGTCCAGAGGCTGCAGAGATCCTGATGGTGATCCGGACCATAACTCTCATCCACCCAGTTGGACAACGGAGTCGGATCAGACGACAGCCATGCACAGCAGATCATCTCATKATCATACGYATAATTATTAACTGTGCTGGGAGACTCTAAGAACTGCTCTAACCATGAAATCTCCTCCGTTACACCCACATYGCCATTACTGTCAGCAGTATTCGACATTGTTTCAGTACCAACCGCTGTTTTCACATTGGAGTCTAAAGAAACTTGAAGGCTTTGAGCAGCACAGTCAACGCCATTGGAGCCTGCAAGATGAGTAGCAGCGCTAGGATAGCCATAAGCAGCAGCAGCTGCAATTTTCTGTATAGACCTCGGAGACATCAACAAAGGCTGGCAGCTCTGGGGAGGAGGAATAATGGTGGCAGATTCTGGGAAATTCAAGGTAGCAGAGGAGCCCTTCAGACAGAGGACAGCCGCATCATAAGCTCTGGCAGCGGCCTCTGCAGTGGGATATGARCCCAACCAGATCCTCGTTTTCTGATGGGGTGCCCTTATCTCAGATACCCACGATCCCCAACTCCTCATCCGAATGCCTCTGTACGGCCTCGGCTGCCCAGATCTCCTGCTACTATTTTTCCTCGCTTTGCTGGAGACTTGGCATTCTCTGCGTTCTGAGTGCTGTTGGGATCCGATCAACACGTTCTGGTGGCACTCTGATTGTTTATTTCTGCAAACCATTGGGCTTCTCTGGACAATAACTATGAAATCCCTTACTATTTCACAATATCTCTAAGTGTTAGCTATTACATCTTTGTGGATCGAGCATTTAAGGACAATCGAGCACCCTAAGCCAAATATTGGATTTAGGAGATTCAGGACATCTTCCGAACTCTCAAAGATAACTTATAGATAACACATAATCAATATAAGATGTATGTCGATAAGCATATAGTGGAGCATATTTTGGAGGTGGAGGTGGGGGACTTGGTATACCTTCGCTTCCATCCATACATGTATTCATCATTGAAAATGAAAGGGGAAGACAAATTGAAGCCACAATTCTATGGTGCCTACAGGATTTTGAGGTGAGTCTCAGAGGTAGCTTATGACTTAGAGATTCTAGAGGGGTGTAAGATACATAATGTCTTTCATGCTTCATGCTTCAAGAAGGCACTGGGACAACATGTTGTCACCTCGACATAGCTTTCACCATTGGATGCTGAGGGGCATTTGATTCTAATTTTGGAGGAGGTGATGGCCACTAGAGAGAGGAAATTAAGGAACAAGAGCATCAAAGAGTACCTGATCAAATGGAAAAATTTGCCTAGCAAGGACGCCACTTATGAATAAGAGAAGATATTTCAACATCATGGGTTGAAATTGTTGGAGGACAAGCAATCCCAGGCAGGGAGGACTGTAATGTCCCGGTTGGCCTATGAGGGATAAAGAGTGGTTCCTCTAGCGTAACTTGGTTGTCGTAGGCTAAGTCGGAAAAGTCACCTAGGGAACTCAACTTTTTCCTAGGAAAAAATGTTATAAAGTGAAAAAAAAAGGAAAAAGGGGGGACACGGGTCTTAGGAAAATCAAGTCACTTAAAAATTATAAAGTGTGCAAGCATAAGTGACATTAAAAATAAAATAAAAGTAAGCCGAGTGGGAAATAACCCAATGGATAAATAAAAGAGGAGAAATTAGGGGGTGCCCCTCATTCTTTCATTTTTTCTCATTGATAAAATAGATTTGGAGAGCTCTTGGAGAGTTTTCTAGTGTTTTCGGAAAGCCTTTGCAGTTATCTCTGGTTTCTTTGTTGCAACGATACAACCCTAGATAGTTTTTGAAGAGATCACTTCATATTTCTTCCTTGTGCTTTAGTGTGGTTAAGTTTCCATCATTTGGCAGTGCAATTTTGTGTGTAGAAGTTGATGGTTGTTGTGTGAACTAAGTTCCCCCCATGTAGAAAGAGTTTTCCTTAGTGGGTAGAGTTATCTCATTCAAGGATCAAGTTTCCTTGAAGCTGAATCATATTTATTTCTTGAGACCCGAGTTCTAGCATGTGGGGTGATTTTATCTACTACATGCTGAGTTTTCTCACTAGTTGCTCGTTTTCCCTTAGTGTTGAGTGAGTCCTTGCTTCCCTGGTTGGATTTGTTTACCTTGGGGATGATTTTACCCCTTGTTGGGTTGTGCTAATACTTGGGAGGTCGATTTACACCATTAAGGTTGAATATTACTAGAAGGAACATTTCACCTCTATGTTGGGCACATTTTTGAGTTTCCAGACGAAGATATTTTCATAGAAAGATTGAGTTATTCAGCTAGAGACCATATACTCTCAAGTGGGGACGCGTTTCATATATGATGGTCACATATTTCACATTGGAGTTTGAATTTATTAGATGGGTGAATTATTATCAGGTTTGGGAGCTGGAATCTTCGTATGTTGGGTTGAATACTCTGTTACAAGATTGTTGGGCACTAGTGGCTCCAACCGTTACCTATAGGCCACTATAATACTTCAATTTTTTGCATATTATTCATTACAGGTGGCCTTATCTCTTGTACATCAATCCATTTTCCAACTGTAAGGCCTGTGGATATAGAGCCTCATAAGAAAATAAATATAAATAGCCTCATAAGAAAATAAATATAAATACATAAATTCTTTCTAATTTACTGTTCCATAATAATAATAATAATGTTCAGCATTATAATAATGACCAACATAATAATGAGCATAATGAACAACATAATAGTTAACAACAACATAATAAGAATAATGAACATCATAATAATGAACAACAACATAATGAGCGTAAGGTATTTACCTCAACCCGATGTTCAACCCGAAGCTTATGAATCCTACCCAAACTGAGTAAACTCCCAACCAACTAGGAACAACCTGTCCAACTCCCTAGCCCCAGGAATCCTTACAGTTTCTTGGCCCCCGAGCCCAAAGTTCCCAGCAATCACGGTGCCCCTGTGAGAGTCCTCAAGAAAAGTTGTAAGAAAAATTGTTGCAGCCGGAAACTGTTTCCTTCCCTTCTCCTTCTTCCTCTCCCAATTTTCTTCCCTTCCATAAACAAAAAATATCACCGAAACCAAAATCTTCCCTTCCCGAGTCCTCTCTTCTCCCTTATCTTCCTCCCTCCAAATCGTGTCTCCAACTGCCGCACCCCTCATTAATTTGTCAACCACCTTATCCCTCCCATTAATTGGTTCAACTACCAATAATAATTATATTATAATAAAGCCTCCATAAATCTATTTTAATAATTCATTAAACTAATATTTATCATTCATGACAATTAAATAATTAATTAGGGTTGTTACATACACCCACCCTTCAAGAAACTTCGTCTCGAAGTTATGGTAATTTACAATACAAGGGAAATGACACATAGTTCATACATTCATATCCAATAAACAACATCATCATTAAACAAAAAAAAACTTATACATACTAGTGTACATGTTCAAGAAATGCATGTGTAGCTAGCACATACAAGGCTCACACATGTACTAATGACAATAATTATCACACCTATATTAATTCTTGTATGCATCCAATCCAATCAACAAGACCATTCACTTCATAAAAGATAATAAACCAATTAAAATGTTCCCAAAATCCGTTAATTACAATAATTTAGCATAACAACGTTCATTGAGACAATTGTAGTTCAATTAAGTAATTATGAATATACATATATACATATTTTATTTTCAAAGGGGAAAAACAATAAATTCCACTATAAGGAAAAATTCTCATACACTCCCAACTATTTCTATTCATATTTCGTCGCTAACTTACTTCCATCTTCCATCCCTATCCTTCCTCTGCTGGACTATCTTGAAGAGTCAACTATATTGAACTAACTCCAAATAGAAACCGTAAGAGAAAGTGTCACCGTCTTGACCAATTTTCCCCAACATGCAACTGACAATCATCATCACATGTCTAGGGGAGCATAAGCTAACACCGTACTCCCATGACTCTAGGTTTCAGAGGATACACAGTGGGAAATGCCTCCACCCCTCCTGTAGGACTAGGGTTCACACCTGAACATGGAATATACAGTGGCACTGTGTCGCTGGGAATTTTTTCATCATATATTCAGTTTTTAGGTAGTCTCACCACCTAAAGAACCTTCATTGGTCCATATATCATAGCAATGCATTCAAACCAACATAATTTCACATACAAGGATTCATACCATATTGTTTCTCGATTAGTGTTCATGACATCCACTTTTATTATTATTTCCTTTCGCCATTTATTAGCCCATTGACATGCATATTAGTCCATAACACAAAATCATACATATCTATGCATTATCATCATGTAAATGAATTCAACCATAATATCAACTCGGTATCCACGTACCAACAACTTTAATTACAAAATTTTCAAGTTAAAAATAGATCGCATAATATTCATCATCATTCAAATAATGTTAACCATTCATAGAATTGTCATTCACATAATAGATTGCATAATATCCATCATCATTCAAATAACGTTAAACATTCATAGAATTGACATTCACATAGTAGAATGCATAATATCCATCATCATTCAAATAATGTTAAACATTCATAGAAATGACATTCACATAATAGATTGCATAATATCCATCATCATTCAAATAACATTAAACATTCATAGAATTGACATTCACATAATAGATTGCATAATATCAATCATCATTTAAATCACATTAAACATTCATAGAATTGACATTCACATAGGTTCCTACATCTTAAAAGTTCAAGTGTATCATTAATAGTTTCATAGTGAATAGAAAATAAAAGTGATTAGGCCTTAGGTAATCCTAGCTGTCTAAGTCAAAAGGTGACGTTACATACACCCAAACTTCTAGAAACATTTTCTCGAGGTGGTAAAAAAAGTGAGGGATGATCTTGTTGTAATGTCTTAGCATCCTCCCAAGTAGAAGATACTGGACTATACTTGTCCCATTGGACCTTAACTTAGTCTACTAGACGGTTCCTGAGCTGTCAGACTCTACGGTCCAATATGCGTAATGGTTCTATCGTGAGGGTTCCTACATCCGATACCTGCAATTCCTTCCAATTTAATTTATGAGATTCGTCAGCAACACAATGACGTAGAAGAGATACATGAAAAACATTATGAGTCTTATGCAAGTGGGGTGGCAGTACGAGATGATAGGAAATGGGTCCAATTTTCTCTTGGATTTTGAATGGTCCTATACATAGAGGTGGAAAATTTTTCCCCTTCCCAAACTTAATGGCACTCTTATTAGGCCTTATACGAATGAAAAATTGATCTCCCACTTTATAACTTTGGTTAGTCTTATGTGCATTAACATAACTTTTCTGTCTATCCTGTGCTTCCTTTAGTCTCTGCCTAATCTAAACCACCTGTTCCTCCATCTCTTGAATCAATTCTAGCCCAGCTATCACTCAGTCCTCTAAGCTTTCCCAAATCAACGGTTTTCTTCATGGCCTTCCATACAGAGCCTCGTAGGGTGGAATTCCAATGGAGCTATGAAAACTGTTATTGTAGGCGAACTCTACAAAATCTAGGTACTTCTCCCAATGGGTTTGATTATCCATAACATACATCCTAAGCATGTCTTCCATGACCTGATATAATCTCTCAATCTTCCCATCTATTTCAGGATGATAAGTTGTGCTTAAGTTCAACTGCATCCCCAACGCTGACTGCAAACTTGTCAAAAACCTAGAAGTGAATCTGGAGTCCCTATTTGAAACGATGTTCTTAGGTATCCCATACAAATAGATGATCTCAGTTACAAACATGCGTGACACATCAGTGACATTGTAAGGTTCTCTAATAGAAATAAAATAAGCACTCTTGGTCAACTTATCAACTATCACAAGAATGACATTGTGTCTATGTGATGTGAGCGAAAACCCCACAAAAAAATCCATAGAAATGACTTCCCATTTGGACATAAGGACATCATGCGGGCTAGGAGACCTACCAGGTGGTGGTGGCCAACTTTCACTTGTTGAAAATCTAGGCACTTGGCGACGAAATGGACTACATCGCGCTTCATGATTAGCCAGAAGAAAATCTTCTTCATGTTTGCATAAATTTTCTTCACACCTGGATGTGCACAATAAAGTTCTCTATGGGCTTCCTTTAGTATGATTCTTAGAATATCCCTACCTTTGGAGATGTACATCCTTCCTTGATATCTTAATAGTCCATCTAATTCCAGGCTATATCCTTCATACTATGGATTTAATTGCCTCCCACTTTGGAGGGTTGAAGTAACCTTCAAATACCAACTATCTCCAAGGAGTTGCATCAATACACGCTCCCTCAAATTAACTTTTAAGGGTACCAAAGATAAGACATGTGGTCTCCTACTCAATGCATCCACGACCACATTCTCCTTTCCCTTGATGTATGAAATTCCAAAATCGTACTCACTCATAAACTCACTCCATTGCCTCTTCCTACCATTGATATCTCTTTGAGTGAAGAGATGTTTAAAACTTTCATGGTCTGTTTTGAGCTCAAAATTTCACTCCACTAGATAGTGCCTCCAAAGTTTCAGAGTTATCATTACAACTGCCAACTCAAAATCATGAGTAGCGTAAATCTCTGCATGTTTCTTCAACTTCCTTGACGCATACACTATAACTCCATCCTGCATTAGCACGACCCCCAACCCTTGCTTCAAGGCATCGATGCAGAATGTGAAGTCTTTTTCCATATCTGACACTCGTAGAATTGGTGGACTGGTTAGTAACCTCTTAATCTCGATGAATGCATTATCACATTCTTCTGTCCATTCATTTTTGACCCCCTTGCACTGCAGAGTGGTGATGGGTTTCACTATTTTAGAGAACTCTTCCACAAATCTACAGCAATAACCTACTAGCCCCATGAAGCTTCTTACCTCATGATCATTTTTCGGCACTGACCGTTCCATAATGGACTTTACCTTTTCTGGGTCCACAGAGATTCCTTCACCAGAAATGATATGACCTAAATATTGAATTTCTTTCTG
The DNA here is from genome assembly GCA_000966675.3 of Picea glauca. Classification (NCBI taxonomy): domain Eukaryota; kingdom Viridiplantae; phylum Streptophyta; class Pinopsida; order Pinales; family Pinaceae; genus Picea; species Picea glauca. The sequence continues at coordinate 93,755 of JZKD02S0958577.1, read as the reverse complement.
GAAGAAAGAACACTTAGACAACTTTCCATACAATTGATTCTCTCTAAGCCACAACAACACCACTCACAAGTGTTCCACATGTTCTCTTTCATTCTTGAAATAGATGAGGATATCATCTAGAAAGACATGTACAAAGTGGTCTAAGTACTTCCAGAATACACCATTCATGAGGCTCAGAAATATTGTTGACACATTGGTCAAACCGAAAGGTACTAAAACAAACTCGTAATGCCCAAACCGAGTTCGAAATGCAGTTTTAGGAATATCGCCTTCCTTAATCCTTAACTGGTGATACCCTGATCACAAATCAATTTTTTAGAACACCGCTTCTCCTTTCATTCGATCAAAGAGATCATCTATTTGTGGCATTGGGTACCTACTTTTCACTATAGCATGGTTCAAGTCCCTGTAATCTATACACAGTTGTAAGGAACCATACTTCTTCTTCACAAAAATTACCGGTGCACCCCAAGGTGAGACACTAGGCGTTATTATCCTTAAGCCGAGTAGTTATTTCAACTGCATTTGAAACTCAAAACTTTTTGGCACTATCATGCTATACAGAGTCGTGGAAATTGGCTTTGCACCAGGTTTTAGATCAATAGTAAAATCAAGACCCCTCTGAGGAGGTAACCCTAGAAACTCTTTCGGAAAAATATCCTTAAACTCTAACAATATTGGGTACTGATCCAAGGAGGGTCCTTTACTTTCATTCACTGCTTCCACTACATATAGTTGACACCCTTGCCTCCTGCAACATTTAACCTTCATGGTTGAGATAAAGCGTAGACACACCTTCCTTAGTACACAACAGATCTCTACTGGCCTTCCTTCATCGTCAACATAGAACACTTTTTTTGTGAAACAATCTACCATAGCTTGATCGGATTCTAACCAATCCATTCCAGTGATGAGGTCATACGTCCCTAGAGCAGTGACATATACCTTCAACCTAGTAGTACACACTCCCATGTCTACTAGACAATTATCACCGCTAGGTCCTACCGCTTTTTTTCCCTCGAAGCCATCTCGAATTGTTTAAAGTCGTCGTTCTCATAGGCTGCCAACCCACACTTTTCTAATGCAGATGGTGAAATGAAACTATTTGTAGCACTATAATCAAATAAAATTTTAACATTGACATGATTTAGCGTACCTGATGACTCTACGACCGTGGATTGATGTTATGTCTGGCGATTATTAACCGCTGCATAAATCTGGTGGCTACTAGTTTCTCTTCCCATCAGGGCCTTTCCCTCTCTATGCACAAATCCTTCTTGCAACTCTGGGCAGTCATGTTGGTAATGGGGTCCTCCACATCCCCAACATGTAACAGGAGATGGAACCTGCGCACTACTCTGTGGGAGTCTCTGAAATGATTTCCTTCCCCTGAATCCCTTGCCCCTACTTGTTGCTCCCTGAGAAGGTCGTGGACCTGCCCGCGTCGTTGGTGATGAGTGGGATGATACACTTGCTACCATTGAAATATCTATATAAATTGTCCTAGGTGTGACTCTATTACCATAAGGAAGTGGCCTAGAGGTCCCTCCCCTAGAGAATGTCCTAGGGGCCCTCCCCATGAATATAGGATGTTGTGGAAAGTTCGATCCCATACATCCGTTTAAGCTCATTTGTTCCTCTGCATAACATGCATTTTCAACTGCTTCCACTACAGATGACAGTTTCCACATCTGTACCATGGCCCTTATCTTAAGGTTTAACCCATAGACAAAGTGTTATTCCTGTCATTGATCATTATCCATGTACGAAAGATATTTTACCAACTCCATGAACTTGATCTTGTACTCTTCCACGATATTATTTCCATGAACTAGAGCATGAAATGATCCCACTTGTTGTTCCTCGTAGTAAGCAAACAAATATTTCCTCCGAAACCTTTCCTCAAAAAGTTCCCATGAGACGGTGTTTAGGGTAAGGTGCAACTGCCTCTCCAGTTTTCCCCACTAGTTCAAGGCACTGTCCCTCAACTGAAAGATCGTTATTTCGCCTTTGATGTGGAAGCATAGTCTCTTAAGGCGAAACATCATGTCATTCCTTCCACCCATGCCTTTGCACGTTTACTGACATGACTCCCGACAAAATTTGGGAGTTTGATCTTCTGCAGTTCTTTAGTGATGTCCCTAGGTGGAGGCCCTCTCTATAAATCCTTCTAGGCCTCAGGGTTACCCACTCTAGATGGTGGGGGTTCCACTTCGACATTTGTTGGTTGACGCCCCTTTAAAGTCTCATTAATAGCCTCCAAAGAGCACAAAATGAGAGCTAATTCAGGCGATGGTGGTGGCAGCACCAGCGTTCACAGTCCTTGCGATGATGCCCCTCAGCCTTGATTTCCCCGAGTCCTAACCATCCAGTATAATTGAATTTTCATCAAACCAAATTCTTGTTAGGGAAGAGTCTAAGGTAGTTCACTTTCGCTCAACTTATACTTGTAAACAGAGGGTTAGGTGTAAGATTTTTTTTTACTTTTCTATAAACAAAGGTTACTCTCTTTAGGGTAAGTGGCTAAATATTCTGGTTGAAAGCCTCTAAGCTTGGTAACTTTGTTCAGAATAGTTTCTAACTCGCCTTGCCAACTATGTTAGCACTACAAGGTACCCGCCAATAAGTGTTACTTACCTCCTTATGTCTTTAGAGATTTGAAACTAATTGAAGTGTTTTAAATACAATGTTCATTAATTATTATATCCCAATAACCTAGACTAAACTTTAACCAAAGTTTCAATAGTCTTAATCAACATATTTAATCGAATCCAAACATTAATAATATTATTAGTATCATAATCAAGTACATATTAACATTAATTAATCACTTAATTAATTACTCATATTATTAATCACATATTAACATTAATTAATACTAAGTACATAATACTTTAATTAATCATTTAATTAATTGAAATAATTCAAAATTTTAAACCACATTAAAACAAAATACATATTCAAATTTGTTTAAATTTAAACTAAATTAAAACAATTAAAATTAAAATAATAGATTTGAAAGAACTATTTAAAAAAAATTAAAATTAAAATAATTAAATTTTTAAAATAATTAAATCAAAACAATTAAGGTTAAAATTAAAATAATTAAATTAAAACAATTAAAATTTAAATCAAAATAATTAAATTTTGAAATAATCTACAATTAAAAAAAAGGTCTGGCATCATGGGTCGTCGCATGAGGCCCATGTGCCCCCCTCGATCTCTCATTACCCAAAACCCTTCACCCCCACTTGCATAATGCTCCTTCCTGACTACGCCTTTCCCACTCTGCAACTACAGCCCGAGACTCTTCCCCCTCACTCTGTAATGGCTGCGTAGTGCAGTATATTTACACATGGAATAAGGTTCGAGCGAATGGAAATTGAGATACTGGTCGCGTCTCTCCTTCTCAGAAAAGTTTATTCTCGATGCTTGTGTGGGTGTTGGCGATGCCCTAACGCATGGTGCAAAGGACTTTAGACCCTCTCCTTGGTGGCTTGGTGTTGGTGTAAAGGTTTATGCCTCATGGGCTGTAGGTTTCAGGTTTAAATCCCACTCTCAACACTACTCTCTGTCAGGATGGCTGAGTGATCTAATGCTCCAAATTTAGGCTCTCGTTCTATGTGCTGTGGGCTTCCTCGTAGCTTTTCCTTGATGGCTGGGCGACTTGGTATTTTGGCATTGAACTGGTGTTGTTTGGTTTGTTCAGCATTGTTTTTTGGTGTTGTTTGATGCGTTCAGCACATATATCACACCTTGACATTAGCGTCCCACATGTGGGTGGCTATGCTTGTGAGTTAGATTTTGATGTATGTGCTTGGTCTCGGGCGCGAGGGTTATGAACCTGGTCTCGAGCGCGAGGGTCTCAGACGCGTAGTGCATATTTATCGACCTGTGGGATTTCTTGTGGCTCCTCCATGGTGACTTAGCTCTTGGTATTGGGATTTGTTGTTATCTTGTGGGATTCTCTCTTGGGCACTGGGCTGTGTATTGCAATAGTGCATGAGATATGGGGATTGCCTCTTAGTCTCGACGGTTGCGTTGAGCTTGCATTGGTATGTTGCGGGATTCACGCTTGGGCGATGGGCTATCTATTGCCGTAAAGAATGAAATATGAACCCGTGGGATCTTCACCTTGTGCCCTATGTTTGGTGTTGGGTGTTGATTTGGAGTTGTGCACAAACCTTCTCCCTCGTGGGATTCCTCCTTGGCACCTGGTGCTTGGTCTTTGGGAGCTTGTGTGTCGAGCACTGAAAGTTATCCATTAGCATATGTTTGGTGCACTACTTTGACTATGGGGTTTC
>JZKD02S0958577.1:23840-36026 GCA_000966675.3 Picea glauca | reverse complement strand
GGGGCTAAGGGCCCAGTCATGGCCTCAATGTCAATATTTCTGAGGTATCATACTTTCAGGTTCAGAGGTGTCCTACATGGGCACAAGGTGACGGTATTGATCGATGGGGGAGAATACCATAACTTCATTGAAGCTAACATGGTCGAGAGGAGAGGAATTTTGAAAAAGTAATTCAATGGGTTCATAGTAGTCATACTCGAAGGACACCAGATGATTTGCACCAAGTGGATTCCCAACCTCACAATACCCATGGGAAACTACACAATGACAGATGATTTCTTCTTGGTGGATGTACCATACACCAATGTAGTGTTGGGAATTTAATGGATTTACTCTATTAGGAGATACACTACTGATCAGACGACCATGGAGATGGAGTTCACAGGACCAAATGGAACGAAAGTGGTCCTACGAGCCATGCACTAGTACCCGCCAAAGATTGTGTCATCTTACAGCATGGAGGAAGTCATGAGGCATGGTGATATAGAGTGGGATGTAGAGTGTTTTATTTCTAATAGAGAGACGTCTGACCATCTATAGCAGCTTCCAGAAGACTTACAAGAATTACTCCACAAACATCATAAGCTATTTAGTGACATTCCTCCTGACATTCCACCTGATAGTGGTTTTGATCATATCATAGAGTTAGATGAGGGGTTAGATGTAGTTATCATAAAATCCTATAGACACCTTAAATTCTATAAGGAAGAGATTGAAAAAACCATCAAAGAATTGTTGAAAATGGGCCACATCCGCCCTAGCTCCAACGCATTTTCCTCTTTTGTTGTCTTAGTTAAGAAGAAGGACAATACTCTCCAGATGTGTATTGAGTACAAGGCTCTTAATAAGAAAAAAATCAAGAATTGGTACCCCATACCCAGGATTGATGAATTAATGGACAAGCTTAGGGGAGATAATTTTTTCTCGAAGATTGGTCTTCAATCAGGGTACCATCAGATTAAGGTATGAGAGTAGGATGTACCTAAGAAAACCTTTCAATTCCACTACAAGCATTATGAGTTTCTCGTCATGCCATTCGCACTAACTAATTCCCTTGCCACTTTTTAGTCATGCATGAATCATGTTTTCAATAAGCAGTAGAGGAATTTCTTATTGGTGTTCTTTGATGACATCCTCATACACAACAAAACATGGGAAGACCATATGTGACATCTTGGTGAAGTACTTGGTATTATAGATAGTCAACAATTGTATGCAAAGGAATCCAAGTGCGAATTGGGTATGACATAGATTCTCTAATTGGGGCACGTCATTGGAGCAAATGGGGTACAGGTGCACGAAGAAACCATCAGGGCGATCAATGAGTGGCCAACTCCTAGGAATGTGATAGAAATAAAGAGTTTCCTTGGTCTCTGCACTTACTACATGAAATTTTTTAAACGATTCTCACAGTTGACAACACCATTGACCAATATCACCAAAAATGGGGCTTTCATTTGGATAGAGGAGGCCTGGGAGACATTCGAGAAAATCAAGTAGGTGATGAGTTCATTCCCTGTTTAAGCACTCCCTAATTTCACTCAGCCCTTTATCTTGGAGTGCGATGCTTCGGGAATTGGGATAAGAGCTATATTGATGTAAAGTTGTCACTCGATCAGGTTTGAGAGTTGCAAACGATGAGAGTATGAGCAACATTATTCCATATATGACAACGAGATGTTGGCCATAATTCATTCTTTGACCACATTTTGGCAGTACCTAGTGAGAAACAGGTTCAAGGTAAAGACTGCTCATAATAGCTTGAAGTTTCTCATGGAGCAAAAGGAGCTGAGCGAGCGACAACAAACATGGATCGGTAAAATCCAAGCCTACAATTTTGAAATTGAGTATGTGAAAGGAAAAAATAATGTGGTTGCTGACACTAGACCCATGAGACCCCCTCTCTCTCTTATGGAGATTTCAGTGGAATGTAAGGCACTTCTATTGGTATAATACTCCAAAAAGAAGTTTTCTGGTGAGATACTTGATGGTCAGGTCTGCGATGATAGGTACAGGGTTATTGAAAACATCATATATTATAAGGATCATATCTACTTAGTACTTGAATCTTAGTTGAAAGACAAAATACTACATGCTACACATAATTCTCCTTTGGCAGGGCATCCAAGAAACCTGAAGACTTATAGACAAATTCGAGAGAGGATTGCTTGGAAGGGTCTCAAGATTGATGTACTCAATTTTGTATGGGAGTGCCACATCTGTTAGCAGAATAAGGAAAAACATACCCATCCAACAAGATTTCTCCAACCGCATCCCATCCCTGAACAAAAATGGGAAATCATTTCGATGGATTTTATTACAAGGATGCCCCAGGTTAAAGGGAAGGATTATATATATATGGTGGCTGAAAGGATTACTAAATTCACCAATTTATTTTCCATATTATCCAAATACTATGCAATGCAGGTAGCATAATTGTTTTTCAGAGAGGTATTTCGACCGTATGGAAAGCCCAAGACAATTATCGGTGATCAAGACAACACATTCATGGGGGGTTTTGGGCATGAGTTGGTAAGACTTGTAGGGACATAATTAACACCCAGTACTAGTTATCACCCTCAAACTGATGGGAAAACCGAAATTATGAACAAATGGCTCGAGGGGTATTTGATAAATTACGTTTCGGGGAAACATAAGGCATGGATCAAATGGCTTCACTTGGGTGAGCATTGTTATTACACCACCTAGCACATGTCAATCGGGATGGAACTTTTCAAATATTTATAGGGTTATGACGCCACCACCTTTGTGGATCGAGCATTTAAGGACAATTGAGCACCCTAAGCCAAATATTGGATTGAGGAGATTCATGACATCTTCCGAACTCTCAAAGATAACTTATAGACGACACATAATCAATAGAAGATGTATGTCGATAAGCATATAGTGGAGCGTATTTTGGAGGTGGGGGACTTGGTATACCTTCGCTTCAATCCATACATGTATTCATCATTGAAAATGAAAGGGGAAGAGAAATTGAAGCCACAATTCTATGGTCCCTACAGGATTTTGAGGTGAGTCTGGGAGGTAGCTTATGACTTAGAGATTCCAGAGGGGTGTAAGATACATAATGTCTTTCATGCTTCATGCCTCAAGAAGGTAGTGGGACAACATGTTGTCACCTCTACATAGCTTCCACCATTGGATAATGAGGGGCATTTGATTCTAATTTTGGAGGAGGTGATGGCTACTAGAGAGAGGAAATTAAGGAATAGGAGCATCAAAGAGTACCTGATCAAATGGAAAAATTTGCCTATGAAGGATGCCACTTATGAATAAGAGAATATATTGAAACATCATTGGTTGCAATTTCTTGAGGAGAAGCAATCTCACGCAGGGAGGACTGTAATAACCCGGTTGACCTATGAGGGATAAAGAGTGGTTCCTCTAGCCTAACTTGGTTCTCGTAGGATAGGTCAGAAAATTCACCTAGGGAACTCAACTTTTTCCTAGGAAAAATGTTATAAAGTGAAAAAAAGGAGAAAGAGGGGACATGGGTTTTAGGAAAATGAAGTCACTTAAAAATTATAAAGTGTGCAAGCATAAGTGACATTAAAAATAAAATAAAAGTAAGTTGAGTGGGAAATAACCCAATGGATAAATAAAAGAGGAGAAATTAGGGGGTGCCCCTCATTCTTTCATTTTTTCTCATTGATAAAATAGATTTGGAGATCTCTTGGAGAGTTTTCTAGTGTTTTTGGAAAGACTTTGCAATTATCTCTGGTTTCTGTGTTGCAACGATACACCCTAGATAGTTTTTGAAGAGATCACTTCATATTTCTTCCTTGTGCTTCAGTGTGGTTAAGTTTCCATCATTTGGCAGTGCAATTTTGTGTGTAGAAGTCGATGGTTGTTGTGTGAGCTAAGTTCCCCCCGTGTAGGAAGATTTTTCCTTAGTGGGTAGAGTTATCTCATTCAAGGATCAAGTTTCCTTGAAGTTGAATCATATTTATTTCTTCAGACCCGAGTTCTGGCATGTGGGGCGATTTTATCTACTACATGCTGAGTTTTCTCACTAGTTGCACGTTTCCCCTTAGTGTTGAGTGAGTCCTTGCTTCCCTGGTTGGATTTGTTTACCTTGGGGATGATTTTACCCCTTGTTGGGTTGTGCTAATACTTGGGAGGTCAATTTACAACATTAGGGTTGAATATTACTAGAAGGAACATTTCACCTCTATGTTGGGCACATTTCTGAGTTTCCAGATGGAGATATTTTCATAGAAAGATTGAGTTATTCATCTAGAGACCATATACTCTCAAGTGGGGATGCATTTCATATATGATGGTCACATATTTCACATTGGAGTTTGAATGTATCAGCTGGGAGAATTATTATCAGGTTTGGGAGCTGGAATCTTCGTATGTTGGGTCAGATACTCTGTTACAAGCTTGTTGGGCACTAGTGACTCCAACCATTACCTATAGTCCACTATAATACTTCAATTTGTTTCATATTATTCATTACAGGTGGCCTGATCTCTTGTACATCAATCCATTTTCCAACTGTAAGGCCTGTGCATATAGAGCCTCATAAGAAAATAAATATAAATACATAAATTCTTTCTAATTTACTTATTTATTTACTGTTCCATAATAATAATAATGTTCAAAAGTATAATAATGAACAACAACATAATGATCATAATGAACAATAACATAATGAGCATAATGAACAAGATAAAAATTAACAACAACATAATAAGCATAATGAACATCAGAATAATGAACACCAACATAATGAGCATGAGGTATTTAATTCAACTCGATGTTCAACCTGAAACTTATGAATCCTACCCAAACTGAGTAAACTCCCAGCCAACTAGGAACAACATCTCCAACTCCCTAGCCCCATGAATCCTTACAGTTTCTTGGCCCCCGAGCCCAAAATTCCCAGCAATCACGGTGCCCCTGTGAGAGTCCTCAAGAACAGTTGTAAGCAAAACTGTTGCAGCCAGAAACGATTTCCTTCCCTCCTCCTTCTTCCTCTCCCATTTTTCTTCCCTTCCATAAACCAAAAATATCACCGAAACCAAAAGCTCTACTTCCCGAGTCCTCTCTTCTCCCTTATCTTCCTCCCTCCAAATCGTTTCTCCAACCACCGTACCCCTCATTTATTCCTCAATGACCTTATCCCTCCCATTAATTGGTTCAACTACCAATAATAATTATATTATAATAAAGCCTCCATAAATCTATTTTAATAATTCATTAAACTAATATTTATCATTCATGATAATTAAAGAATTAATTAGGGTTGTTACATACACCCACCCTTCAAGAAACTTTGTCCCAAAGTTAGGGTAATTTACAATAGAAGGGAAATGACACATGGTTCATACATTCATATCCAATAAACAACATCATCATTAAACAAAAAAAAACTTATACATACTAGTGTACATGTGCAAGAAATGCATGTGTACATAGCACATACAAGGCTCACACATGTACTAATGACAATAATTATCACACCTATATTAATTCTTGTATGCATCCAATCCAATCAACAAGACCATTCACTTCATAAAAGATAATAAACCAATTAAAATGTTCCCAAAATCCGTTAATTACAATAATTTAGCACATTAACGTTCATTTAGACAATTGTAGTTCAGTTAAGTAATTATGAATATACATATATACATATTTTATTTTCAAAGGGGGAAAACAATAAATTCCACTATAAGGAAAAATTCCCATACACTCCCAACTATTTCTATTCATCCTTCATCCCTAACTTACTTCTTTATTCCATCCCTATCCTTCCTCTGCTAGACTATCTTGAAGCGTCAACTATATTGAACTAACTCTAGATAGAAATCGTAAGCGGAAGTGTCACTCTCTTGACCAAGCTTCCACAACATGCACCTGACAATCATCATCACATGTCTAGGGGAGCATGAGCTAACACCATACTCCCATGACTCCAGGTTTCAGAGGATACACGGTGGGAAATGCCTCCACCCCTCCTGTAGGACTAGGGTCCACACCCTAACATGGAATATACAGTGGCATTGTGTTGCTAAGAATTTTGTCATCATATATTCAGTTTTTAGGTAGTCTCACCACCTAAAGAACCTACATTGGTCCATATATCATAGCAAAGCATTCGAACCAACATAATTTCACATACAAGGATTCATACCATATTGTTTCTCGGTTAGTGTTCATGACATCCACTTTTATTATTATTTCCTTTGGCCATTTATTAGCCCATTGACTTGCATATTAGTCCATAACACAAACTCATACATATCTATGCATTATCATCATGTGAATGAATTCAACCATAATATCAACTCAGTATCCACGTACCAACAACTTTAATTACAAAATTTTCAAGTTAAAAATAGATCGCATAATATTCATCATCATTCAAATAACGTTAACCATTCATAGAATTGGCATTCACATAATAGATTGCATAATATCCATCATCATTCAAATAACGTTAAACATTCATAGAATTGACATTCACATAGTAGAATGCATAATATCCATCATCATTCAAATAACGTTAAACAWTCATAGAATTGACATTCACATAATAGATTGCATAATATCCATCATYATTCAAATAACATTAAACATTCATAGAATTGACATTCACATAATAGATTKCAYAATATCAATCATCATTTAAATCACATTAAACATTCATAGAATTGACATTCACATAGGTTCCTACATCTTAAAARTTCAAGTGTATCATTAATAGTTTCACAGTGAATAGAAAAKAAAGGTGATTAAGCCTTASGTAATCCTAGTTGTCTAAGTCAAAAGGTGGCGTTACATACACCCAACCTTCGAGAAACATTTTCTCGAGGTGGTCAAAAAAGTGAGGGATGATCTTGTTGTAATGTCTTAGCATCCTCCCAAGTAGAAGATACTGGACTATACTTGTCCCATTGGACCCTAACTTGGTCTACTAGATGGTTCCTGAGCTGTCAGACTCTACGGTCCAATATGCATAACGGTTCTACCGTGAGGGTTCCTACATCCGATACATGCAATTCCTTCCAATTTAGTTTATGAGATTCGTTAGAAACACAATGACATAGAAGAGATACATGAAAAACATTATGAGTTTTATGCAAGTGGGGTGGCAGTACGAGACGATAGGAAATGGGTCCAATTTTTTCTTGGATTTTGAACAGTCCTATAAATAGAGGTGGAAAATTTTTCCCCTCCCCGAACTTAATGGTACTCTTATTAGGCCTTATACGAATAAAAAATTGATCTCCCACTTTATAACTTCAGTCATTCCTATGTGCATTAGCATAACTTTTCTGTCTATCCTGTGCTTCCTTTAGTATCTACCTAATCTGAACCACCTATTCCTCCATCTCTTGAATCAATTCTAGCCCAACTATCACTCATTCCTCTAACCTTTCCCAACTTAATGACGTTCTTCATGGCCTTCCATACAGAGCCTCGTAGGGTGGAATTCCAATGGAGCTATGAAAACTGTTATTGTAGGCGAACTCTACCAAAGGTAGGTACTTCTCCCAATGAGTTTGATTATCCATAACATACATCCTAAGCATGTCTTCCATGACCTGATATACTCTCTCAATCTTCCCATTTATTTCAGGATGATAAGTTGTGCTTAAGTTCAACTGCGTCCCCAATGATGACTACAAACTTGTCAAAAACCTAGAAGTGAATATGGTGTCCCTATCTGAAACGATCTTCTTGGGTATCCCATACAAATGGATGACCTCAGTTACAAACATGCATGACACATCAACGACATTGTAAGTTTCTCTAATCGAAATAAAATAATCACGCTTGGTCAACTTATCAACTATCACAAGAATGACATTATGTTTATGCGATGTGAGCGGAAACCCCACAAACAAATCCATAGAAATGACTTCCCATTTGGACATAGGGACATCATGCGGTTGTATGAGACCTACTAGGTGGTGGTGGCCAACTTTCACTTGTTGACACTCTAGGCACTTGGCGACGAAATGGACTACATCTCACTTCATGCTTAGCCAGAAGAAAATCTTCTTCATGTTTGCGTAAATTTTCTTCACACCCGGATGCGCACAATAAAGTGCTTTATGGACTTCCTTTAGTATGATGCTTAGAATATCCTTACCTTTGGGGATGTACATCCTTCCTTGATATCTTAATAGTCCATTTGATTCCAGGCTATATCCTTCATACTTTGGATCTAATTGCCTCCCACTCTGGAGGGATGAAGTAACCTTCAAATACCAACTATCTCCAAGGAGTTGTGTCAATACACGCTCCCTCAAATTAACTTTTAAGGGTACCAAAGAGAAGACACATGGTCTCCTACTCAAGGCATCCACGACCACATTCTCCTTTCCCTTGATGTACGAAATTCCAAAATCGTACTCACTCATAAACTCACTCCATCGCCTCTGCCTAGAATTGATATCTCTTTGAGTGAAGAGATGTTTTAAACTTTCATGGTCCATTTTGAGCTCAAAATTTCACCCCACTAGATAGTGCCTCGAAAGTTTCAGAGCTATCATTACAACTGCCAACTCTAAATCATGAGTAGCGTAAATATCCACACGTTTCTTCAACTTCCTTGATGCATACACTATCACTCCATCCTGCATTAGCACGACCCCCAACCCTTGCTTCAAGGCATCCGTGCAGAATGTGAAGTCTTTTTCCATATCCGACACTCGTAGAATTGGTGCACTAGTTAGTAACCTCTTAAGCTCGATGAATGCACTATCACATTCTTTTTTCCATTCATACTTGAACCCCTTGCGCTGCAGAGTGGTGATGGGTTTCGCTATTTTAGAGAACCCTTCCACAAATCTACAATAATAACCTTCTAGACCCATGAAGCTTCTTACCTCATGAGCATTTTTCAGCACTGACCGTTCCATAATGGCCTTTACCTTTTCTGGGTCCACAGAGATTTCTTCACCGAAAATGATATGACCTAAATAGTTAATTTCTTTCTGGAAGAAAGAACACTTAGACAACTTTCCATACAATTTGTTCTCTCTAAGCCAGGACAACACCACTCACAAGTGTTCCACATGTTCTCTTTCATTCTTGGAATAGATGAGGATATCATCTAGAAAGACATGTACAAAGTGGTCTAAGTACTTCCAGAATACACCATTCATGAGGCTCAGGAATATTGTTGACACATTGGTCAAACCAAAAGGTACTACAACAAACTCGTAATACCCAAACCGAGTTTAAGATATAGTTTTAGGAATATCGCCTTAATCCTTAATTGGTGATACCCTGATCACAAATCAATTTTTGAGAACACCGCTTCTCCTTTGATTCGATCAAAGAGATCATCTATTTGTGGCATTGGGTACCTATTTTTCACTGTAGCACGGTTTAAGTCCCTGTAATCTATACATAGTTGTAAGGAACCATACTTCTTCTTCACAAAAATTACTGGTGCACCCCACGGTGAGACACTAGGCCTTATTATTCCTAAGTCGAGTAGTTATTTCAACTGCATCTGCAACTCACAACTTTTTGGCACCATCATCCTATACAGATTCATGGAAATTGGCTTTGCACCAGCTTTTATATCAATAGTAAAATCAAGACCCCTCTCAGGAGGTAACCTTGGAAACTCTTTCGAAAAAACATCCTTAAACTCTAACAATACTGGGTACTGATCCAAGGAGGGTCCTTTACTTTCATTCACTACTTCCACTACATATAGTCGACACCCTTGCCTCCTGCAACGTTTAACCTTCATGGTTAAGATAAAGCATAGACGCACCTTCCTTAGTACACCGCGGATCTCTACTGGCCTTCCTTCATCGTCAACACACAAAACCTTTTTTGTGAAACAATCTACGATAGATTGATGGGATTCTAACCAATCCATTCCAGTGATTAGGTCATACATCCCTAGAGTAGTGACATATACCTTCAACCTAGTAGTACACACTCCCATGTCTACTAGACAATTATCACCACTAGGTCCTACTACTTTTTTTCCCCTCGAAGCCATCTCGAATTGTTTAAAGTCATCGTTCTCATAGGCTGCCAACCCACACTTTTCTAATACAGATGGTGAAAAGAAACTATTTGTAGCACTAGAATCAAATAAAATTTTAACATTAACATGATTTAGCGTACCGGACGACTCTACCACCGTGGATTGATGTTATTTCTGGTGATTATTAACCGCTGCATAAATATGGTGGCTACTACCTTCTCTTCCCATCAAGGCCTTTCCTTCTCTATGCACAAATCCTTCTTGCAACTCTGGGCAGTCATGCTGGTAATGGGGTCCTCCACATCCCCAACATGTAACATGAGATGGAACCTGTGCAATGCTCTATGGTAGTCTCTGAAATGAGTTCCTTCTCCTGGAGCCCCTTCCCCTACTTGCTGCTCCCTGAGACGGTCGTGGACCTGCCCGCGTCGTTGGTGATGAGTGGGATGATGCACTTGCTGCCATTGAAATACCTATAGAAATTGTCCTAGATGTGACTCTATTACCATAAGAAAGCGATCTAGAGGTCCGTCCCATGGAGAATGTCCTAGGGGCCTTCCCCACGAATATAGGTTGTTGTGGAAAGGTCGATCTCATACCTCCGTTTAAGCTCATTTGTTCCTCTGCATAACATGCATTTTCAACTGCTTCCACTACTGACGATGGTTTCCACATCCGTACCATGGCCCTTATATTAGGGTTTAACCCATAGACAAAGCATTATTCCTATCATTGATCATTATCCATGTACGAAACATATTTTACCAACTCCATGAACTTGATCTCGTACTCATCCACGATACGGTTTCCTTGAACTAGAGCATGAAATGATCCCACCTGTTGTTCCTCATAGTAAGCCAACAAATATTTCCTCCGAAACCTTTCCTCAAAAAGTTCCCATGAGACGGTGTTTAGGGTAAGGTGCAAATGCCTCTCCAGTTTTCCCCACTAGTTGAAGGCACTGTCCCTCAACTGAAAGATCATTATTTCTCCTTTGATGTGGAAGCATAGTCTCTTAAGGCTAAAAATCATGTCATTCCTTCCAACCATGCCTCTGCACATTCACTGACATGACTCCCGGCAAAATCTGGGAGTTTGATCTTCTGCATTTCTCTAGTGATGTCCTTAGGTGGAAGCCCTCCCTATAAATCCCTCTATGCCTCAGGGTTGCCCACTCCAGATGGTGGGGGTTTCACTTTGACATCTGTTGGTTGACGCCCCTATAAAGTCTCATTAATAGCCTCCAAAGAGAACAAAATGAGAGCTAATTCAGGCGATGGTGGTGGCAGCACCAGCGTTGGCAATCCTTGCGATGATGCCCCTTGGCCTTGATTTCCCGAAGTCCTAACCATCCTGCATAATTGAATTTGCATAAAACCAAATGCTTGTTAGGGAAGAGTCTAAGGCAGTTCACTTTCGCTCAACTTATACTTGTAAACAGAGGGTTAGGTGTAAGTTTTTTTTTTACTTTTTTGTAAACAGACGTTACTCTCTTTAGGGTAAGTGGCTAAATATTGGGGTTGAAAGCCTCTAAGCTTGGTAACTTTGTTCATAATAGTTTCTAACTCCCTTGCCTTGCCAACCATGTTAGCACTACAAGGTACCCGTCAATAAGTGTCACTTACCTCCTTAAGTCTTTAGAGATTTGAAACTAATTAAAGTGTTTTAAATACAATGTTCATTAATTATTATATCCTAATAACCTAGACTAAACTTTAACCAAAGTTTCAGTAGTCTTAATCAACATATTTAATCTAATCCAAACATTAATAATTTTATTCGTATCCTAATCAAGTACATATTAACATTAATTAATCACTTAATTAATTACTCATATTATTAATCACATATTAACATTAATTAATACTAAGTACATACATACTTTAATTAATCATTTAATTAATTGAAATAATTCAAAATTTTAAACCACATTAAAACAAAATACATATTCAAATTTATTAAAATTTAAACTAAATTAAAACAATTAAAATTAAAAATTAAAATTAAAATAGATAGATTTGAAACAACTATCTTAAAACAATTAAAATTTTAAAATAATTAAATAAAAACAATTAAGTTTAAAATTAAAATAATTAAATTAAAACAATTAAAATTTAAATCAAAATAATTAAATTTTGAAATAATCTACAATTAAAAAAAAGGTCTGGCATCATGGGTCGTCGCATGAGGCC
>JZKD02S0958533.1:0-13737 GCA_000966675.3 Picea glauca | reverse complement strand
AAAAAACAAGATCAAGGTGTTGAGATTTTATGTAATATAGCATGACAACAGTTTCAAAAGGCCGGATATCCATAAGCATACTATAATAAAAATTGTGAAATCTCTTGTTGAATATGGTAAGAACTTCATCCTCCTCCCTCTTTAAAGAAATTAATTCAATCAAGTACTGATCAAAATATTTAATTTCACCCCAATATCTCAAAAATGTATAATGAAAATCATCCCATGAACCAATGGAACAAGCTTCCAAATTTCTTAACCATAATGCATCATCTCCAAATAAGGATTTGCAAAATAACCTCATAACTATATCCTCATGCATAATTTAAAAATTATCAATGAAATTAATGAAAATTTCCAGGTGCTTCTCAGTTGCAACATGGTTTCCTCCAGTGAACATAGGAAGGTAATCTAAAAAATTATGAGGGTAATCATGGAGGATAAGGGGCAGCTTCAAAGGTCTAAAATTTTCTCTTCTTATTATCGACTAAACTTTAGTAGGTTGAATATTAGGTTTAACAAGGATCTCAAAAGATAAATAAGCTTTGTTGGCTACAAGCTGACATGATTGCTCATGTTCAGGACAAATGGGTATATGTACATCATTTTCATCATAAGGTTCAAGTGGAGGAATAAGATCAATATGTATAACATGAGAAGATGATAGATATTCTTCCAATGAGGGATAAACAAATGAAGGCTTATGATCATGAGAGTAAACAAAGCATATGATGATCCTTTTTACATGTAAGGGAAAATACAAGAAAGATATAATGGAAAATAATATAAGTTCCTGAAATAAAATTATGACCTGATATTTGGTTTTTCCCTTCAGCTCTTTGATCTTTCTATCAGCCAGTTTCTTTTTCCAATGGAGTATTCAATCCTAGAGTTTCCAGGTGAAAGATTGCAATCAAAACCATGTGCCTATTGCTTGTTCACCATCAAACAATAGATCTCTTCATTGTCATTCTTCCCAGGGAAAATATCTTCTCTGCTTCATCCCCAACAACGACACCAGAAAATGTTAGTCCTTGAGACAACCTCCTTGATTTTCGAGGAGATTAGTGCCAAGTCATTCAATAGTTGGGTATGTGTTTACTTGGATGTAGATGGGAAAAATGAATCTAAGAAATGAGTTAAATCAATTAGAGAAAAGGCAAAGTTAACGTTTGATATGTTGTGTATTTGGATAAGATGATGAATACATTGTTGTGAACCCAAAAAATTAAGTTTCAAATTGGGAAGACAAAGTATAAAAACTTCAAGTGACAAAATGCTTGCATTCTTCCCTCATATTGGCACTTAAAATGTAAGAAAACTTTCTATGATGAAATTCTTTCAAACTAGAAAGTTGAAAACATATGAACTCAATATCCATCAGACCATAAGACCATGCAGAAACAAGGATAACCAAATAGTAGTTATAGTCTTTAAATGAAACTGATATGCTACCAATTTACTTGCATTCATAAGATAAAAAACAAAATATAAGAGAAACAAAGGTCCATTACTTGCTTCAGAAACTTTGATAATAACAAAAATAAAACTTCAAACATGACTTAGTCCTGTACATATGCAAAAACCTCACAACTTGACCCTCAAGCTTCCAAGTATCTCATGAGACTATCTCCCATGCCCTCATTACATTTCATTCATACAATATATAAATTTACAAAGTAGTTTTTAGATCCAAAATAAATGGATCAAGAATAATTTATTATGATCAGGTAGAGAGCATATTTGACTCGCAACAAAAAGCAACTGGAAATATTTTGAGGCAAAAATATAACAATTTGTTGGAGATCCAAGATTTATGGGATTACTTTGACCAAAGCTTTGTTGGTACTTTCTCATGAATCCCATCCTTTAGATGATGTTAATAGGTGTTAAGGAAAATAATCCTTCCCTAGAGAAGCTTTGAGAATCACCAGATCAACTGCCACTTCTGAAATCTACATAATCTATTTTTTTTCTAAAATTACAAGCATTTAGGTAGCGTTTCTGTTTTAAAATATTGACAAATGCTACCAAAATCACTGTCCCTAGAATTTTTTTAAAATAAATAAACCTGACTGCAAAATTTGAGCAAAACTCCTTCAGGAACAGAGTGTTGATGATCTAGATTTAGGAGCAGAATGAAACTAATTAACAGACTGAATACAATAAACATAGAGATATGAAGAACAACACAGATATCCAGTGAACACTATCTTCTATTAAATAAATGAAATAGGCTGAAACTGTAAAACTGTAGAAATGAAACACTTGCTTGAACGATGGTATCTATCTCTGAGAAGAGATGTGGCTACTACGTGAATTTGTCTGAGAAGAAGGATTACAATGAGGCTCTAGAGGCCTTTTTGATATTACTCATGAATTCCAAAACCCTAGACATCCAAAAACCTAACCCTAGAAGGTGAAACGCCCAAAGTCATGTGGGTCCTTATGGGTAAGTTGGTACCTCAACTTATCGAGTTTGTAACTTTTGCATACGACCTCCGTTTTAGGCGCATGATAGCCCATTGGAAAGGTCTTTCAAAGAAATACACATTACATCATCAAAATTTGACTATGTGTACAATTTGACTATGACAAGCCAAAAAAACACTGTTTAGGGCTCCAAAACGGCCCTGGAAGTACAACAAGATGTGCTGACATGAAAACATACAAAATAATTCAGTTGGGTTAGGTGAGAGGCCACCAATATCCACCTGGAAGATGTGTAGGGCTTCAAACAACCCCAGAAGTGTAGAACCCACAATTACAAAGAAGTACAGAAGAACGTACTGAACAAAAATGGACAACATGAGCCTGTTGGAATAAGTGGGTGGCCACCGATATCCACCTGGATCAATCCTCACCCCTTAGGAAGAAATGGTATCCATTGTGTTGAGTTCCCCCATCAAGTGATGAAAATGCTGCTGGATTTGGCCTCGGGTGAGCCACTTGCCTTGGTGGAGGAGTTGCCTTGCCATGACAACTTGATAAAGATGGATCCTCTGCTGGCGAGTGCCCTTGACCTGTGTGTCCACTATATGATCAGTGGATGTGCCCTTAATTCTTGATGGATGGCTTGGAAATGGAACATGCACTGCAAGATGTGATATACCTGCTGACGTCCTATCAGAGTTTTGGCCAATAAAAATGTTTTTGAAGAATGACCACAATTTTCTCTGTGCAAAAATGTCCTACCATCTAACTGTAGTGGGATTCCCAAATCAACTTTTCACGCTCGTTTGTAGGAACACATAGATGGCCTAGATAACATAATAGTCCATCTTGAATGTGAAAATTGGTGACATGTGCCCCTGTACCCAAAAGTTGATAGGTGGTGGTGAAGTCCAGATCTTGCTGGTAAAGTTGGGGCCACTCAAATGCCTCATGTCCACAGGAACGGAGCACAGTGGTGAGGGTAGCCACAAGAGGTCGATTGAGGCAGTCAATGATAAAATTTGTGATCCATGTCTTATAATTGATGTTGAGATGGAACTATTGTAGGTAGGTGGACCAATTCTGATGGCAGTCATTCTGCAATTTCCCCTGTGTTTGTATGTAATGCAGAGGCTTGTGATCAGTGTAGATGATTGTCTCCTTTCCCAGAATGTAATGTTTCCATTGACGACATGATTTTACGATGGAATACATCTCTTTTTCATAGGTGGGGTATTTCCGGACAGTATATGAGAGTGTATCACTATGGTATGCCACTAGATGACCGTTCTGAGTGAGAATTGCGCCTACAACATAGTCAGATGCATTAGTATAAATCTTGAATGGTTGCTGTAGATCAGGCAAGGAGAGTACTAAAGATGAGCACAAGCGATGCTTCAAATCATTGAATTCTCATTGTTGTTCCTTCCCCCACACGAACTTTTCCCTGTCACCGCCCTTGGTCACCTAGTTGATGTTCCTTCCCAACACGAACCGTCGGTAGAAGTTGGCCATTCCCAAAAAGATACGAAGCTCGGTTAGTGTGGTTGGGGCTGGCCAGTCATGGATGAATTGGATCTTAGCTGGATCAAAATGTACCCGATTCTCATCAACAATGTAGCCCAAATGTTGGACCATGTTCATGCCAAAAGATCATTTCTCCAAGTTGGCATATAGATTGTGTTTCCGCAGAGTGCTCAAAACCTGCTGAATATGCTGCATGTGATGACCAACCATTCAAAGAGACATTATTTAGATTTAAAGGCTGTATTCCATACATCAGTTGGTTCGATGGGAACTTGGTGGTAGCCAGACTTTAGGTCAATATTGCTGAATAAATTTTCCCCCTTGAGTTGGTCAAGAAGGTCATCAATCCTGGGAATTGGGTATTCGTTCTTGACTGTGATTTTGTTTAAGGATCTGTAATCAATATAGAGTCACCAAGTCCCATCCTTCTTCTACACTAGTACAATCGGGCTTCCGCAAGGGGAGGATATGGGTTTGATGTGCCCCTTTTTAAGAAGCTCCTAGATTTGACGTCTGATTTCGTCATTTTCCATCAGCGAGTCGTGATAGACTGGTCCATTAGGTAGAGTTGCACTGGGAGTCATATCAATTGGATGTTTGACTTGATAGTCCATTGGTACCCCTGTGGGTGAGGAGAAGATGTCTCTGTATTCTTCCATGATCCCGTCCACTTTCTCCTACTGCAAAGAGAGGCTCTGCATAGAGGCCGCGGATGTGGGGGGACCTTCTTCTTACTATGAGAATGAATAATAAAGAAGATGAATTTCCTGGTTTGTGAAATGACCTTACTGCATTTCTTAGCAGAGATTAAAGAAATAGTGGTAGGAGGCGCTACCTTTGGTATCTTATACAATTTTCTACCCAAAGTAATAATAACAATGTGGGGTCTAGACTTATACACAACATGACGCTTCCAAAAATATGGTTGTCCTAAAAGAACATCACAAAATTCAAGGGGAGAAATATCACACAATACCTCATCTTTGAAAGGCTTGATTCCGTAGGGCAGATGACACTGTTAGATGACACAAAGATCTCTGCCTTGGCAAAGCTAGTCAATGGTGTAGGGCTGCGGGTGTGGTGTCATTGGTAGGTCTAGCCGCTTGACAACCTCTGCTGAACTTAGGTTCTTCTGACTGCCACTATCAACAATGAAATGAAGCGAAGTCCCCTTTACCCACATTTGTGAGTGAAAGAGGCATTCCCCTTTTTCTGGTTCTTCTGGTTCGCTTGTTTGGCGACAGTGGAACTAGGTTCAAAATCGATGATCCGCTTCCCTCCTTCAGGATTTGATTCAGAATCAAAATCAACTTCTGACTCGGAAGATTTCAGCTTGGCCATGAGTGACTGCTTGGAGTGACATTCTTCAATGTTGTGCCAAGGGATTTTATAGTACTCACACCATTTTCCCGTGTCCTTCTTTGTCTTCTCATTTCCCTTCTCATGCTGTGGCTTGGACTGATTGTCCCAAGAGTGGAAATATCTGCTCTGTCCCTTGCTGTGTGGGTTGGGGCTGCCTTTGCCCTACTTCGACTGTGAGGAGTTTGCAGATCCAAACTCTTGCCTCTTCTTCTTAAATTTCTGCTCGATCTTGATAGTGTATCTATAAGCCATACCCAATGAGGTGATGTCCAGAAACTCCATTTCAGTTTGGATGTATCTATGCAAACAAACATGGTATTTGAGCACCAGATGTCGCTCAGAATATTTGATACCCAATTTGGTGCACAGGGTGTGGAAAATATTGGTGAAATCTAGTATTGTCTGGTCCCTTTCTTGACGTATGGTGGTCCATCTAGTGTACTGGTCCTCGTAGCTTCCAACATGGTAGTACTTTTCTTTAATGGCTTCTTGGAAGGAATCCCATGTGGGGGAAACCACAAATATTGCAGATTCCTCTATGGTCCTTTGCTCAGAGTAAGTGTCCCACCAGTCCTTAACATGGGGGATGACCTTGAGGAGTGCAAAAGTAATCTTTTCCCTATCGGAAAAATCGTGGACTAAAAAATAACCTTCGAGTAGATTCAACCATCTATCTACAACATCCGCATCCATCAGTCCTTCAAATAATGGAATATCAAAATTTACCTGTACTTTGAAGGGGGTTGCATGGCCGTTTGATGAAGATGCTTCTCCCGTGGGTAGTCATTGAAGGATCTGCGCAAAGTTGTCCATCATTTCGTTCCTTTGTCACGCAAGGGATTCCTTGAGAAACATTTTAAAAGGATCTTCTGCTCCATCATATTTCTTTTCATCTCCCATGGGTTGTTTTCAGGCTTGGTACGAACGATCTTGCAACAACTTGATTGGTTCAAGTCCTAAATTCTTGTACCTAGATCTTGTCGGGGACATGCATGAAGAAAAATAAATGAAGAGTAGACCGCTCTGATACCACTGATCCAGATTTAGGAGCGGAACAAAATTGATTAACATACTAAATACAATAAACACATAGATATGAAGAACAACATAGATATCCAGTGAACAATATCTTCTATTAAATAAATGAAATAGGCTGAAACCGTAAAACTATAGAACTAAAACACTTGCTCGAATGGTGGTAGCTTTCTCTGAGAAGAGATGTGGCTGCTATGCACATCCGTCTGAAAAGAATGATTACAATGAGGCTCCAGAGGCATTTTTGATATTACTCATGAGTTCCAAAACCCTAGACATCCAAAAACCTAACCCTAGAAGGTGAAACACCAAAAGTCATGTGGGTCCCTATGGGTAAGTTGGTACCTCAACTTCTCAGGGTCGTAACTTTTGCATACGACATTAGTTTTAGGCGCGTGATAGCCCGATGGAAAGGTATTTCAGAGAACTACACATTAAGTCATCAAAATTTGACTTCATCTACATTTTTACTCTGGTGAGCCAAAAAAAAACTGTTTAGGGCTCCAAAATGGCCTTGGAAGTACAACAAGATGTGCTGACATGAAAACATACAAAAGAAGCCAATTGGATCAGGGGAGAGGCCACCAGTATCCACTTGGAATATGTGTAGGGATTTAGACAACCCCAAAAGTGTAGAACCCATAATTAGAAAGAAGTACAAAAGAACGTGCTGAGCTAAAAACAAACAACAAGAGCCAGTTGGAATAGGTGGGTGGCCACCAATATCGACCTAGATTAGTTGAAGTCTTGATAATTTTCAAAATTGCTGAACAAACATGAACATGAACCATAGAGCACAATCACATAAATTTATTCACCCATCAACAAAAATACTTTGTAAATGCTCGGACCATTTGATCACAATGCCTTTGCAACTTCTGGAAGAATCTTTAGCTACCAACTGTATTTGAAAACAATCCACCTGCAAAAGAAAAACCTAAGACTTAGGCCCTAAATTCTGGGTATAATAAACCATATGATAAACTCGGGGAAAAATGTTCACAACAAAGTTAAAAGGATCAATTCCAGGCTGAAATAATTAGACGTATCACACAGTAAAATGAGTTAAACAACCATAAATGATGGGATTTGAATGATGACTCTTAATTTCCATGAATTAAACAATTAGATAACTCTCATACACATGGAAATCTAATAGGAGGTTTGAAAGACAACTCAGGGGTTGACTTGACACGGGTTTAAAAATTTGAAAATTGAAAAGCGCGGGATGGGAATGAATTTTAGATATTTATTTTTATTTTTAATTTGATACAAGTGATTTGGTAGTGAAAAGGCTATTTTTAAATTGAAAATGCTACCAAAATATCACTTTATCAGAAAGGATTAAAAATTTTCATTTATGTCCCAAAAACCCCTAACATGCCTTAACAAACTCTAAAAACCTCAAAGACTAGCCCTGTCATACCCATGTTCCAACAGTAGTCACAAAACCTTGATGTTCAAGAAGCATAATGGATAAGACAATTCAAGGGGGAAAATAACCCTTTAATAGCCCCAAAACTCTCACCCCTGCTCCCAAATGGGTAATCAAAACTTCAAAGGAAACATTCAATAAATGGTTGTTATCCCAACAATCTAGTTCCCTGTTTTTTGATGGTGCATCGAGAAACAACCCAGAGGAAGTAGGTTTAGGGGGGACTATCTGCAATCTCATAGGAACTCTAATTTCTCATTTTGCATGGGTTCTAGGGAACATTACCAACAATGAGGCAGAAGCTTATGGTCTTTTTGAAGGCATCGATTTGGCTCTGTCATTAGGACTATCTAGGCTGATAGTGCTTGGTGACTCCATGTTGATCATCAGAGCAATCATAAAGAAGTCTCTTATTGGAGGGAATGTTATATCCAACATCTTGCATTGCTCGCTCACTCTACTCAAATAATTTCAAGAATAATCTCTTTTCCACATTGAGCATTAACTTAATAATGATGTTGATTATTGGGCCAAGGTTGGTTCATGGTCAGACAAAGGTTTCTATATTATGAATGGGGAGTGTTAGAGGCTTCATATCCCATAACTCAAATGATAGGAGCAATTAATTGTTGGTTTGGCTGGCAACACTAGTATTAGCTTGGTTGTGGCTTTCACATGTCTTGGGCACATGCACTAAGAGTTTGATTCATTGCTATGCATGCAAAGGTTTCATTATTAATTATTTAGAAATGAAGCATTCGTTTCTCTTCCGTGGTGATTCTCGATGGTATTGGGAAGTATAAT
This sequence comes from Picea glauca, assembly GCA_000966675.3. NCBI lineage: Eukaryota > Viridiplantae > Streptophyta > Pinopsida > Pinales > Pinaceae > Picea > Picea glauca. The sequence continues at coordinate 5,141 of JZKD02S0958533.1, read as the reverse complement.
TACAGTCTATAAGCAAACATTGCAGTGGAAAGGCTCCAATATTAGGTGGCAGTTCCTCAATGCAAGGATTATTCAATCTTTGGTTCAAGGTTAGCCTTGTATCTAGGTTCCTTCATCCTCCGTTCTGTCTCCTAAATGTGCAAATTCCTCATAGATTGACTCTTCAGTCTAAAAATTAGAATCCCTCTATGAATTTAGATGATGGGTCATGGTCTGGTGGTGTTGCATTTGCACTTGGGTTTTTTAATTTTGTTTTTCATTCCCATGTTACTATTTCAATTTATCGAGATAAAATCAAAAAAGGGTTATGGATAGGATTTTTAATTTCACTCTTTGGGTCTTTTGTTAATGGGGATAACATTAATAAAAACCCCTTGCTTATTACTACAGTCAAATTGGCCTACATTTTCAATTATGGTTTGTTGAACATTAATGCACCTCCTTGAATCTATGTTGAATTTATTCCTAGGGTTTGGAGTTTCAAAGGAAAGTGTATCACGCCCAGTCCGAGGCTTGGAATTTTCCCTCATGTTTTGTTCTTCAGTTTGGGTTTGGGGTTTTGCCTTTTGCCTTTTATTTTTTCTCTACTTCTGGTCACACCTTCTAGGTTTTTAATCAAGCTCTTTGATTTTAGTGATATAAAGTGTTATGTTTCTGTGTATATTGTTACCTTCAATGGTTTGGTTTTCTTGGGAAGCGAAAATTTTCCATGTAGGGGATTTTTTTTTTTATCTATCTCCCTCTTATGACCACTAGCAATTAGGAACAATAGATTGATAACAAGCCTTTCATCAAGCTTGGCTACTCAGGCATTGGGGGTTTTGTTTTTCTTAGCACAAAGGAATATCTTGAGCAACAAAATTTTAACATTGGAAAGAAAACTTGTGATAGTATGGAGCCATCTTGGAGTGATTTCATGTGCATTTTGCGCAAACATGAAGATTTAATCGAGGGTAACAATGTAGAGATAAGACAAGTATCAATAAAGGTAGAAAATTTGGATAAAATCATGGCAATTCTCTTTCAGTGAATATAAAATCTAGGACATGAATGTAAACAATTAAGACTCTTGGTGATGCCTCAACAATCACATTATGCTTCAATAAATCAATTTAGGGAAGTGAAGTAGAAGGAGAGTGAAAAATGGAGCCTTTAGAAGTTGAAGAAATTGCGCCAACACATGAAGGAATATGTTTTGGCACAAGGGGGCATATATGGGGTTAAATGTATATGATATGACCCCAAGGAGGGCCATATATGTGGCTACATGTACATGTAATGTGTAAATGTATATGTATTAGGGTGGCCTAATAGTAAAGGGGCTTCAAGTGTAGTGTGTGAATAGATATATATAGCGATCATGTATTCATTATTGAGGACATGTGAATTGTGATGTATGAATGTAATTGGTTATTTGGAGGAGGTTCTCCTATTCTCCAAGGAGTTATTGTGTAACTTATCTCTCTTATCTATATTGTAGTTGTGATTTGCGCTCACATTGGTGTACATGGCGAGTACTTCTGGTTTATTCTTATATCTTAAGAATTTGGTTAAAACGTCCTCCAAATAACCAATTACATTCATACATCACAATTCATATGTCCTTAATAATGAATACATGATCTCTATATATAACTATTAACACACTACACATGAAACCCATTTACTATTAGGTTGACCCTAAAACATATACATTTATACATTACATGTACATTTATCCCCATATATGCCCCTCCTTGGGGTCACATCATATACATTTAACCCCATATATGCCCCCCTTGGGTCATAACATAATACTCTCCTTCAAAAATATTTGTCCTCAAAGATTTGCAATTAAAGGATTCACATGTGATGAAACTAAGTAATATGATTTTATTATGTTTCTTCCTTCTTCATTCCATTGATGATGATCCATCCATCCAAAATCAATTATTTTCAGCCTTAATCCTTGGTGGCTAGTTGTTGCATAAATTTCTTTCCTTTGATTCCATGTATTGTTGTTGTAACTTCTCCAATTTGTAGTGGTTGTTAGTCTCTAATAGTATCTTGTTTAAGAGTGGTTTTGTGATGACTTGTTCCATGAATGTTGAATAATATTCCATCTTCTTCCTTGATAATGCTGATATTGGCCTTCTTGTATTCCTTGAAATCTTTCTTGGTAATGAGGGTGTCAATATGGTTTCACATTTTACAGTTTTCCTTCACTTTGGACATGCATTTCATCTATCTTATTTTCATAGTCAATGGCATCCTCTACACTCTTTGCTTGGTCTTTTATTAATCTATCCTTGGAGATAATACCATCATATTTTGCATGTACATCCTTTAGATGAAGTTCAATTTCTTCGAGTATATTCTAGTGACCTTCTTGAATATTGTATTCTTTCTCCTTTTGAAGTTGCAATGCCACCCAATTTATCAAATTCCAATGTCCTTCTTCAATTCTATATTGCATTTCTTATTTTACCTCATCAGTATTTAGGGATTCCTCAATCTTCTTGAAAATTTCATCTTCAAGTCTTTTGGTAGATTCTTTATCCACGATCATTGTTTCTTCCTGATTTTGATACTTCTTCTTTTCTTCTTTCAATCTCTTACCCTCATCCAATATTTTTTTTTTATTATGGTTCCATAATCTACATATCTCTTCATGTTTCTTTTTCAATTCTTCCCTTGAATCAACCTTTTCCCACTTTCTTTTGCTAGTATTTGCCTGTTTTAATTTTTGAACTTCCTTAATGGGTGATTCATTAAGGTATCGTATCTTAGATAGCTTATCGTCCCTTGCTCTTTATTTCTTCTTTTGATTCTTTTAACTTCTCTTGAATTTTACACATTGCCTCCATTTTTGTATCCATAATCCATTTATTTGAGAAGAGTTATTCAAATTCTTCCCATGTGATGTTCCATCTAATATCAAAATCAACACTCCTCCACCACTCACGAGATTCACAAAAAAAAAACTACTTCTTGTTAAAGGATTACTATCATATTTATTTACCAACCTCAACCATTCCATAGGATGGATTTCATCTTTGTCTTCATCTCCTGTAAATTTAAGTATTGCCATTGATTCTTAATCGAGGCCTAACCCCAACCCTCAACTTACAACCTCACCCTTTTAAGGATGATGATATCAAATAAGTATAATAACTTTTCCAATATAATAATTTATGTTTTCTCTTTCCAATGGCTTTTGAATCACCTCAATCAGACATCCCAATCAAAAGTTATATGATAATTTTAAGTGAACATACATTTGAAACCCTGATTTGGAGTCTGCCCTTCTGATTGACCTTCCTTTTGATGTATTTATGAAATTTCATCCCTTACGAGTCTAACATTTTGGCTTATATAATACTCATATATGTCTTCTCTACAATGCCACAGGTATGACCAAAATGTGATGTGCCAAATGAAAGTTATGGTAACTTTCCCAAACCTTGCTAATTTTTGGCCTTTTCTGGAGAGTGAACTTGTACATAATTACACATGTCCAATATTTAATATCTAATTCTAAATATGGAATTTACTCTTTCCAATGCAACTGTTGGCATTGAATTTGGATCTTTAATGAAGAAGATGTGACCATTTTACTCAGAACACCTGTTTGAGACTAGTTATAGGACTAGTGAAATAACCCTACCTTCCACAGACTTAGAAATTAAAATGACACAAACTCTAAAATTTTTACTAGGTGAAATTCACTATATTTTCTCATTATTTTGCAAGTTTCACAGTCCAAAACATAATTAAGAAAAAGTTATAGCGGAATTCCCAAAATGGCTTGTTTGAGATTGATTCCAAGGCTAGTAAAACTCCTTAACTTCCACGAGATATATCTCTGAAAGTATAGTGACTCATGACCTAAATTTTTTACCATAGGTACCTTGATATGTTTTATAAGTAGTCTCTGAATTCATCTATATGAAGTGTCTCAGAAAAAATGTTATAGAGAAAATATCAAGATGACTCGTTTGAAGAAGAAAAACCCTAGGATCGATGCTTTGATACCAGATGCAATAAAACAAATGATTAAGATATCAAAATAAACTAGAATTAAACACCATGTACACCAATGTGAATGTGGAGAACAACTCCAACATAGATAAAAGATATAAGTTACACAATAACTCCTTAGAGAATAGGAGAACTCCTCCAAATAACTAATTACATTCATACATAACACTTCACATGTCCTCAATAATGAATACATGATCTCTATATATACCTATTCACACAGTACACATGAAGCCCCTTTACTATTATGCCAACCATAATACATATACATTTACGCATTACACGTATATTTAACTCCATATATACCACCCCTTGGGGTCATATCATATAGATTTAAACCCATATATGCCCCCCTTGGGTCATAATATAATACAAGAAGCATCATAATAGGAATCTACCCATCACTAGATGTTTTATAAATGCATATTTTTATTAGGCCAATTTTTCAAAGTATTTAGCAGTCAGACTGTTGGGACATATATCCTGAAATTTGATACGTGTATAAGCACAACAGTAGAAGCAAACTTATCAGGCCTTGAGCCATTTTTTTGTATATATATATATATATATATAAATCTTAGTTTAAAACAAAAAAAACATAAACATATGTTAATACAATTAAACATAAATTTGCTATAATAAACTATAAATATGACAACAAAAATATATCAAAACCACATCTTATGTTGATACTATTTAATGTATTTTCAATATGGTGGTTGTAAATGGTTTTTAACCTTTTCATATCCAACATTATAAAATGAAGAAAAATAAAACATAATTGGCCATTATAGATACCCACAATAAAATGACACATCCACAATATTGTTGATTAAATGGGCTGGTTGTCATTGATGTCAACCCTTGAAGAAAGTTCGATAGCGAATTTCGGTAGCACAATGGTTTGGGTAATGGAAACAAGTTTGTTTGATGGATAATGGTATGAGTTTTGAGATATTTGCAGGTAAGACTATTCCAGATGGATAGTACATGTCATGCCATTTTCAGTGGTATGTGGAATGTCACATAACTCCTCACGGTTAGAGAGTTATGGCCATGTGAAGTTGGATAACTCTCATGAGTCATCTAGAAGCCCCTAAAAGTCAAAGTGTTTGCAAAAT
>JZKD02S0958466.1:115842-128923 GCA_000966675.3 Picea glauca | reverse complement strand
GTTTTAACTAATCCTATGGCTAATATAACTAAAAGCAAACTAATCTAATCCTAACTAATTATAATCTATCCCGAGAGCAAAAACTAATAGAATGAATTACAGTGAAAGGTAATATCTAGACAACATAAATAGTTTATGACAACCCAAAGATGTTAGCATAATAATATTGCAGAAATCGTCTCAAATAGTTGAAAAGGAAATCCGAAACATCATCCCTACACTCACAAGAAATCACAACAACATAAGAATCTTGAATATTAAGCACAGAAATAGTTCATATGATCAATACCCATAAAACTTAATCAACAAATACAAGTTAGAATAGTCCCACAAGCATTTGCAAACAATTACGACTTCATAAATGTCTTTTGCTCTTTATTATTCAGAAGTAATAGTACCATATTTATTACAAAGGGAAAAAGTCTCTCTTCCATTCAATTAGCTCTCTTTTATAAAACAAGAAAGAGACTTTTTAGCTCTCATGACCATTCGTTTTGTTTTCCCCTAATTTTATCTTTTTTATATTTTAAATTTATTTTACATTTCAAAAATTTAGATGTGGGAGTTACAAATGGGAGCTGAAAGGACTCCTGGGTGGTTACATTCGCCCTATGGAAGTTTACAAATGATATTTATCTAAATTTATTATTCATTCTGCCTGTTGGGTCGTTTTCTAAATTTCTTGGGTCATTTTAGGTGGTTCTAGTTGCTTTGTTGAATGAAATCATTCTGGATTATTCTCCTCCATCTCAGTTTTCTATCAAGCTATTGTTGGCTTGATTTCGTTGCATGTAGCTTAATATATAATTCTTTGAAGTCTGCATACTGGGCTCTTCATCCAAATTCGGGTTCCTTCTATGTTTTGCATTTTTGGACCTTTTATGTTCAGCATCAACCAACACTTGTTATCCCAGCCTATTCTTCTCTCCTTCAGATTTCCATCGAGCCCTCCTGGGCCTAATTTTGTTACTTGTAGCTCCATATATGACTGTTTGAAGTCTGCACAGTCCATTTTCTCCCCAAATTTGTGGTTTTTTGTTCTCTGCAATTTCTGATATTTTCTGTCACTTTTGTAACCTTAAGGCCTCTTCCATTGCATTCCTTTGTTCGATACCTTTCCAACAAGGTATCATGGGCTCAATTTTGACACTTGTATCCCAAGATATGATCGTTTTTAAAATGTTGCCTGAATGGTATTTCGAAAGAGTTGGTCGGGTCGGAAAAATTGGTCGAGTCGAAAGATATGATCGGAAGGGAGTTGATCAAGTCGATAAAATTGGTCGGGGTGAAAGGAGAAGATTTTCGTCGAAAAAATTGATCAGCATGTTCTGTAGCATTTTGGTATGGATGAATTCTGACAATGAAGAGGGATCCAAGATTGAATGTGGGCCCGACGGGCCATGTGGCAAGTTCCATGTTAGTGCCATGTTATATGGCACCAATGACAAGGGGCCACGTGGCTACAACCGTTGGAAACTCATATTTAACTATGGTTACAATCGTTGGAAAGTTATTGACTAGCAGAATCCAACTCAGAAGTTTAGTTAGAACAAATAAGAGAGGAAAAGCTCAATAAATAAAGGGAAAGCTAAAAGGAGAAGAAGATCAAATGACTCCCACACATACATCTCAAGGCTGGAGAAATTGTGAAGAAAGGATATCATGCTAACTTGTTCTTGCAACCATAAAAGAAGAAGTAATCAATGATGTGATTAAGATGACATCTGCCAACATATCAGAAACATTATATTTCCTTTCCTTTAAGAAAACTCATGAATAAGTCTAGATTTTGAAGAACATGAAGAAGAGAGGTTTATCAAAGACAATCATCTATGATCTGAATTACATAAATATCATGATAATTGGATGTATCTAATCTCCAGCACATAGAAAGGATTAGTGACCTTATGAATCAAGTTAAGAGTTGTCCAATATATCAGAGTATAAAGATGAAGATATTAAACACCATATGCTATCGAGCTTTGAATAAGTCATCTAGGGAAATGATTAACAACCTACATAAAACTCATTCAAGACATGTACTAGATCATCAAACCTTACAGTGATATAAAATCATTAACCACTTGGAAAATTGTATAATGTAGGAAGACAATGTGTCAACCACTCATACAAATGTCAATGAAACATCATAGATAAACTAAGAATCATGAAGACATTTGAAACCATAAGATCAAAAGAGATAATAAACCTCCATCAAAGCAATCATGAGTCAAGATCAAACCTCAACTTCCTCAAAGTAGGCAAAGAAATAACATCATGCTCGAGCAGTAGAGGATTAGGCAATATGCTTAAAATTTTAGTAGGGGGTAGAGGCATTTCCTTTAGCTTGTAAAAGAAAAAGTAAAGGAGGGTTGTTACGGCCACAAAAAATGGCGACACACTAGAAGAACGAGATATCTTTGTCAATATAATTCTAAGGCCCATACTTCAGATCTAAGTTTTAAGATAAGTTTTACAAACTGCAAACAATTTTTCAATAATCATGGGTACCACATTGATGCCAAAATTCTAGAAGATATAACCCAATATTTCTAGTACTTGTAATCTAACACACCCTTTTCTAAGAGTCAATTAATAAAATAAATTTTTTTACTGGATGCACACTTCAGGTTAGCTTTGGTTCAACCATGCGCTTTCACATTTATTAACAAGCACACATCTACATAAGTGTGTTCCTCACCCCTCTTTTCTCAAAATTTCTTTGCTACCAGCGAGCATCCATAGCTCCGACAAAGTTGCCTCGATACAATACAAGCATAGTCCCGCTACCAGCAGACGTCCACACCCCTAACGAATTTATGTGTATTTCCCACACTATTAACAGTGCTTTCAACTTCCTTTTTTATTTCAGAATATGTTCAAGCTTTTAAATTTTGTATATAGATATGCATAAGCACATATGGTGTGAAGGAAGCGGAGTGATACGAGAGTTACTTTGATTTGTTGAGTAGATATTATGCATTTTAGTTTAACCCACGGGTCTCCCCAAAAACCATCATAGAATTGGCCATTTTATTAATGTGAAGTGGATGGAGCTCAAAGAAAAAAATGCATAGACACTTTTTTATACTTATGGATTATCATGGTACACTCAACGGGCACATGTGTCCCACCACAAATATCAGTCCATACCTACAACTGAGAACTTTATAAATTCTCATTCAGATAGAGCAGCCCATGCATCTCATGATTTGTAAGAAAACATTTCTATAGTATGTGACCAAAATTGGACCAGCCCCTCACTCAAATTTAAAGAGTAATCCTCGAAGCAGACTAAGAGTCAAATCAACTCAGGGAAATATCAACATCCAAATCAAAAGATGGAAGCACTATGTACAATCAAAAAACAAGATTGAAATCAGAAGTCAAATTCATGAAAAAGAAAGTTAAACTAAAAGACATCTGAAACTGAAATGGTAGACATTAAAAGGGTGAAAACTGGCTAAGAAAGATAAGAATAGAACCCAACATCAAACAACAAATTTGGTTCAGCAGTGAAAGTGTTCTCAGTGAAATCTCGGGAAGGAAACCAAGGACAATAAATCAATCAAAAAATGTTACTCATTCAACATCAAACTCGACAAAGAAAACTTTGAACTGAAAACAAACCAGAACATGAAAATTGATGAGCTAGTGGAAAGATTTGCAACACAATTCTCTAACCCAACTGTTACATACGATTTTCCTTAGTGCCACACAACGATTCNAAGTATGTGTTTCCTCCTATTATTAATTATGATAGTGTGGAACATTAGCACGATCATCTTCATCCTTGTGAGTGGCAAGAGAAAATCATCAAGAAATGATAGTGATTAAGACACTTCGGAAAGATGTGAATGATCTTAGGTCACGACCTAGATGGATTGACTTCCCCCACTCAAATGAAGATACAATTAGAAATCAAAATTGAATGAAGTGATTAAGATCTGATTTCTAACTAACAATAAATTAATGTTTGTCATAATGGGAAAATCCATGAAAATGATATCCTCAAGTTTTCAAGAATGTCCCAAGTAGATAAATCATGCATTTCATTTCCTTGAGATTACATATCGCATAGAATATAGAGGAAACTAAATGGAAAAAGAAAAGTGTATAGCATGTCTCTCTAATAGATAGGTTTTCCGTCAAAAATAATGAGACATATAATCCGGAAAACAAAATCTACAAGCTCATGACTACGAAAGATCAAGTAGAAGATATTCCTAACTAACCCAAATAATTTGTATCTTTTTTTATTATGAATAAATTGATTTAGGTTCAAGCAGTGTTGAAAAGTGTGGGACTCAATAGATTGATGAGTTACAGCCTCCCAAAGGAATTCACATCTTGAAAATTATTACCATGACTGAAATGAAAACAAATGTTGAAACTCAAAATTCGGTATCTTAAAATTTGCATCGACATATTCCATAAAGATACCGACAATTCCCAAGTATTTGAATGGCTTTCAACATGACAAAAGTGTGTAATTTTCATCCATGATACAAATCAGATTGCTCAATAATGAAACCATAATGAGTGACTCGGGATTAACAAATCTAAATAATGGAAGATATCTTACAAAAAAAAATCAGCTTTGAAATTCTCATGATTGACAGTAGTAGGATTGAGTCTTTGGTCAACCAACGAGTTGGGGGATAAGAGGATTGGTTCTCAAATAATTCTCTGAAGAAAATATCAGCCAGAGATTTAAATAATCATGTCCACAATGCCAAAACATGTTTCTAAGCAGCTTGAAACAATTTCTCTTGTTGATGTGTATTAGATGAAAATTGGAAGAGGAGAGAAACAATATAAGAGATGCAACTCATCTTCGAAAAACTAATTTAACATAGCATAAGAGATAAATAGTCAATGCCCAAAAATTGAAACTAAAAGTACTAAAAGAAAATAACTCAAAAGAAATAAATAAATAAAAAAAGCAGCAAAACTTATTATGCTGAAAAGGTCTAAACAGAAAAATCATGTTGGTTGAAAGTGATCAAAGAAAAGAGTGGACTTGAAAGAAATTATTTGAACAACTCCAAACCCAAAATAATCATTGAAATAAATGTAAGGAAATGGAGTGGTTTCAATCTCAAATTGGTAGAATTAGTCACTCAAACTTTCAATTCATTGTGTTTGGGACAACAAGCCCAGAAATCATAAAAATATCAATCAAACAAGATTTCATATTAGAATCATGTGGATATGAGATGGAACATATATGAGTGTCAATTTTCATGACAAAAGAGAATAAATAGTATCATTTTAAAATATCTCACTTGCGAGATAACCCAATGCTTAAAAAAAAATTTGACATGGTGATCAAGCATAAAAATTAGGGATCTGAAAACTACTCAGTACATAGAAAAATGTTTGAGAATGAGATGAAGCAAATTTTACCCATATCAAAATTACATTGAAAAATTCAATCAAGAGAAAATTAATGTGCAAGCCTTGTATTTATTTCCACGCCTGCCAAGAAACTCATTTATTGTTCAGCCAATAGTAATGAAAAAAGAATGCGAACAAAAAAGTAATTAAACAAACTAGAAAGCAAAGATAAACTATGCAAAGGAAAAACACTAGTCTATTCTACCCTACTCCTATTGTAGGCTACAAATGGCTGAAAAATGAGTCATTGAGAATGAGATGAAGCAAATTTTTCCCATATTAAAATTACATTGAAAAATTCAATCAAGGGAAAATTAATGTGCAAGCCTTGTATTTCTTTCCACCCCTGCCAAGTTGTTCAATCAATAGTAATAAAAAGAGAATTTAAACACAAAAGTAATTAAACAAACTAGAAAGCAAAGATAAACTATGCAAAGGAAAGACACTAGTCTATTCTACCTTACTCCTATCCTACGCTACAAATGGCTGAAAAATGAGTCATTGAGAATGAGATGAAGCAAATTTTCTCCATATCAAAATTACATTGAAAAATTCAATCAAGGGAAAATTAATGTGTAAACCTTGTATTTCTTTCCACCCCTGCCAAGAAACTTATTTATTGTTCAGCCAATAGTAATGAAAAGAGAATGCAAACATAAAAGTAATTAAACAAACTAGAAAGCAAAGATAAACTATGCAAAGGAAAGACACTAGTTTATTCTACCCTACTCCTATCCTACACTACAAATGGCTGAAAAATGAGACATTGAGAATGAGATGAAGCAAATTTTCCCCATATCAAAATTACATTGAAAAACTCAATCAAAGGAAAATTAATGTGCAAGCCTTGTATTTATTTCCATGAAACTCATTTATTGTTTAGCCAATAGTAATGAAAATAAAATGCAAACATAAAAGTAATTAAACAAAATGGAAAACAAAGATAAACTATGCAAAGGAAAGACACTAGTCTATTCTACCCTACTCCTATCCTACGCTACAAATGGCTGAAAAATTAGTCATGTAAAGTCATAATGTCAATGTAGCCATCCANGTGTCATTTTCTTTTTGTTATAAAAGATGACCATTAGCTACACAAACCCAAATAATTCAATCTAATAAAGCAAAGAGAAAAATCACAGTTATGGAGTTCATCAAAATAGTCATGAAAAGGACTTCAAATATCAACTAGATCAAAAACCAAGTAAATAAAAGAGACTATATTTCTAATGAGTTGTTGAGTTGGTGGCAATCTGGTTAATAAAAAATTACCACAAAAGAATATGATCAGCCAAGTTCAAATTAAAACTTCCCTAAGTTGTCTTCATTTCAAGAGAAAAATTCAGAGTCGCTGGTTGCACAAGCCATTTTCTCGACCCGCATACAAAACAAAACACTGTGATCATCTCTTAGGTAGTTTGGGAAGAAATTCTCATCTTAAATGACTGACTTATTTAAAATGAAATTAAACTAAAACGGAAAGTAAAGACTAGAATTAAAATTAATTCTAACAAAAGCATGCTAAGCTAAAGTAAACTTAAACTAAGTTGGTTGTCATAAAACTCATGCAAATGTCAATGATGTCATCAAGTATTCATCTATTGTTCAATTAGTCAACTATCACAGCATTCTTCCCGAAAATGAGTACTATGTGTTTTCCCTTAGTGTTTCCTTCAACAAAGGACTTCAATGTCATGATGGTTGTGAGGTTTGGATCTTTGGATACAATGTCTTGTTTCTTAAATCAAAATCAATCAAATAAAACAAGTAGGACCATTAGACTCCAATTGCACCTATTTTCTAAAAATATCAATCCACCAACAAGCATTAGTCATGAAAATCTTATTCAAAGGTTATCAACATTACACCCCGAAGTATGTGTTTCCTCCTATTATTAATTATGATAGTGTGGAACATTAGCACGATCATCTTCATCCTTGTGAGTGGCAAGAGAAAATCATCAAGAAACGATAGTGATTAAAACACTTCGGAAAGGTGTGAATGATCTTAGGTCACGACCTAGATGGATTGACTTCCCCCACTCGAAAGAAGATGCAATTAGAAATCAAAATTGAATGAAGTGATTAAGATTTGATTTCTAACTGGCAATAAATTAATGTTTGTCATAATGGGAAAATCCATGAAAATGATATCCTCAAGTTTCCAAGAATGTCCCAAGTAGATAAATCATACATTTCATTTCCTTGAGATTACATATCGCATAGAATATAGAGGAAACTAAATGGAAAAATAAAAGTGTATAGCATGTCTCTCTAATAGATAGGTTTTCCGTCAAAAATAATGAGACATATAATCCAGAAAACAAAATCTACAAGCTCATGACTACAAAAGATCAAATAGAAGATATTCCAAACTAACCCAAATAATTTGTAACTTTTTTTATTATGAATAAATTGATTTAGGTTCAAGCAATGTTGAAAAGTGTGGGACTCAATAGATTGATGAGTTACATCCCCCCAAAGGAATTCACATCTTGGAAATCATTACCATGACTGAAATGAAAACAAATGTTGAAACTCAAAATTTGGTATCTTAAAAGTTGCATCGACATATTCCATAAAGATACGGACAATTCCCAAGTATTTGAATGGATTTCAACATGAGAGAAGTGTGTAATTTTCAGCCATGGTACAAATCAGATTGCTCAAGAATGAAACCATAATGAGTGACTCGGGATTAACAAATCTAAATAATGGAAGATATCTTACAAAAAAAAATCAGCTTTGAAATTCTCATGATTGACAGTGGTAGGATTGAGTCTTTGGTCAACCAACGAGTTGGGGAATAAGATGATTGGTTCCCAAATAATTCTCTGAAGAAAATATCAGCCAGAGATTAAAATAATCATGTTGTCCACAATGCCAAAACATGTTTCTAGGCATCCTGAAACAATTTCTCTTGTTGATGTGTATTAGATGAAAATTGGATGAGGAGAGAAACAATATAAGAGATGCAACTCATCTTCGAAAAACTAATTTAACATAGCATAAGAGATAAGTAGTCAATGCCCATAAATTGAAACTAAAAGTGCTAAAAGAAAATAACTCAAAAGAAATAAATAAATTAAAAAAAAAAAACAGCAAAGCTTATTATGCTAAAAAGGTCTAAACAGAAAAATCATGTTGGTTGAAAGTGATCAAAGAAAAGAGTGGACTTGAAAGAAATTATTTGAACAACTCCAAACCCAAAATAATCATTCAAATAAATGCAAGGAAATGGAGTGGTTTAAATCTCAAATTGGCATAATTAGTGACTCAAACTTGCAATTCACTGTGTTTGGGACAGCAAGCCCAGAAATCATAAAAATATCAATCAAACAAATTTTCATATTAGAATCATGTGGATATGAGATGGAACATATATGAGTGTCAATTTTCATGACAAAAGAGAATAAATAGTATCATTTTAAAATATCTCACTTGCGAGATAACCCAATGCTTCAAAAAAAAATTGACATGGTGATCAAGCATAAAAATTAGGGATCTGAAAACTACTCAATACATAGAAAAATGTTTGAGAATGAGATGAAGCAAATTTTCTCCATATCAAAATTACATTGAAAAATTCAATCAAGGGAAAATTAATGTGCAAGCCTTGTATTTATTTCCACGCCTGCCAAGAAACTCATTTATTGTTCAGCCAATAGTAATGAAAAAAGAATGTGAACAAAAAAATAATTAAACAAACTAGAAAGCAAAGATAAACTATGCAAAAGAAAAACACTAGTCTATTCTACTCTACTCCTATTGTAGGCTACAAATGGCTAAAAAATAATTCATTGAGAATGAAATGAAGCAAATTTTTCCCATATCAAAATTAAATTGAAAAATTCAATCAAGAGAAAATTAATGTGCAAGCCTTGTATTTCTTTCCACCCCTGCCAAGTTGTTCAGTCAATAGTAATAAAAAGAGAATGCAAACACAAAAGTAATTAAGCAAACTAGAAAGCAAAGATAAACTATGCAAAGGAAAGACACTAGTCTATTCTACCTTACTCCTATCCTATGCTACAAATGGCTGAAAAATGAGTCATTGAGAATGAGATGAAGCAAATTTTCTCAATATCAAAATTACATTGAAAAATTCAATCAAGGAAAAATTAATGTATAAACCTTGTATTTCTTTCCACCCCTGCCAAGAAACTTATTTATTGTTCAGCCAATAGTAATGAAAAGAGAATGCAAACATAAAAGTAATTAAACAAACTAGAAAGCAAAGATAAACTATGCAAAGAAAAGACACTAGTTTATTCTACCCTACTCCTATCCTACGCTACAACTAGCTAAAAAATGAGTCATTGAGAATGAGATGAAGCAAATTTTCCCCATATCAAAATTACATTGAAAAACTCAATCAAAGGAAAATTAATGTGCAAGCCTTGTATTTATTTCCACGAAACTCATTTATTGTTCAGCCAATAGTAATGAAAAGAAAATGCAAACATAAAAGTAATTAAACAAAATGGAAAGCAAAGATAAACTATGCAAAGGAAAGACACTAGTCTATTCTACCCTACTCCTATCTTATGCTTCAAATGGCTGAAAAATTAGTCATGTAAACTCATAATGTTAATGTAGCCATCCATGTAATCCCAAGCCTGCAAACATATGTTCAAGGCAAAATATTAGAAACAGAACTTAGAAAAAAGACAGAGTAAAAGTGGGATAAATTAAAGCATGATAAAATCTATTCACCATATTAAACATGTGACAATGATAATTCATGGGAATTCTATCCAAGTAAGATTTCTCCAACCATGTTTCAATTCTATCATAAAATCTACCATGACTATCATAGAATTGATGGAGGGAGTTCAATGGAAAGTAGCATACCAAATGAAAACCGTGCATAGAATG
Source organism: Picea glauca (assembly GCA_000966675.3). NCBI lineage: Eukaryota > Viridiplantae > Streptophyta > Pinopsida > Pinales > Pinaceae > Picea > Picea glauca. The sequence goes on along the minus strand of JZKD02S0958466.1, from coordinate 118,646 downwards.
TGTGAGATGTTCTCAGTGAGAGAATCTATGTGCTAATAAATTTGTTTATTCCTTAAGACAAACCAAAAGAATAAAGGCCTGACATAACCATCGGTATAGAACAAAGTGCCTCATTATCCTGAAAAGCCTCCCTGGATTCACACTTCAAGTAACCATTAACTTGAAACAAATTAGTGGAAACAAATGATCTACATAGACTAACATCCACCATGGTATGAAAGGTAATTTGAAGATAATGGTGAGATCCACTAGTATCAATAATATCCATTAAAAAACTACTTAAACAAGAAGATTCACTATTGATCAAGAATGAAGATGAGAAAGAAGACATTGTTTGATATACATCTACTATAGCATTCTTTGTATCCCATGAAAAAGGCTGATAAGGCATAGAATTAATAAGTTCATTGGAAGAGGCAATATCCTCACTATCTTTCGTATGTACATTGACCCCATCTAGTATTTCAAAAGGAGTCAACCCCATTGAGTCTATTTGAGTCAAATGGTGGGTGGTTTCCTGTAAAGTCAAACCATTAAAGATATCAGGATACAAATGAGAATAAGTCGAAGAATTAAAAGACATAAAAGATTCTCTAGAACAAGAAAAAATTGTAAAAAGTGACTCCTTGAATGGTATTTTCTCCTCTTTAAAAACATTGTTTGATGATTGTGAATTGTTGGGCTCCATACTAGGCATGGTTTCACAATCAACACATTCTTCCTCAAGATGNGTGTGAATAGAGGTGGCCGACAAAGTCTCGCACCAGCTCTTGACCTGGCCTGCAAAAGTGAGAGTGAACAACCTGCAAATGACGTTGCCATTAGTAATATTGTGAGAACCACAAAATTTCCAGAATAAAAACATGTCTAGCTGTAGTTGTCTCACCTTCGCCATCAAATCTAAGTTGCAACAAGAAATGTAAAATCTTTCTAGAAGGCTTGGGAGGTACAGTACCAGAAAAATACCTCCATAAAGGGATATGGGATGGATCCATTAGTAAAATAAATTAATTAATTAACAAAATGACTCCACAGGCTCAACTTATCATCTAGCCCTCTTTCTAGCACTATTTATGTTGACGGGTCCAAATGTGCCAAGCATATAAGAGAGAAATCTCGATGGTAGTTCCCAATCAGACATACTCTTGTTTAGTATAGTGTTTCCCGCAAGTATATGGGTATTGTTGCCACTCATAATTAAAATAAGAAAAAAGGAAAAGACAACAAACTCCCCCCCAAAATTTCAATATAATCCTAAGGCTAATCTAACTAAAAGAAAACTATTCTAATTCTATCTAAGTCTAATCTATCCCATGAGAAAAACTAATAAAATGAGTACAACGAAAGATAACCATCAAAACCAGAAATAGTTCATGTATTCTAATGGTAAATGAAAGCAATAATGTTATAGATGCATCGAAAAATAGTTGAACAATACATTTATAACATCATTTCTATACCCAAGAGGAAACATGTGACAACATAAGCAGATAGAACAGATTGTGGAAATAGTTCATACAACACAATCATATCTACGCAAATAGAAGACAAATGCACAAAGAATAGTCTCATGTACATCCACCAAAGCCACTAATTTCTCAAATGCCTCCTCTTTATTCCTCAGAAGTAATAGTACCATCTTGTGTTACAAAGGGAAAAAGTCATTCTTCCATTCAACCAACTCTCTTTTATAAAACAAGAGAGAGACTTTTCAGCTCTCATGACCATTCAATTTTTTTTCTCCTAATTTTATATTTTTTACATTTCAAATTTCTATTGCATTTAGAAAATATAGATTTGGGATTTACAAATGGGAGCTGAAGAGACTCTTGGTTGGTTACCTTCTCCCTATGGCAATTTACAAATGATATCTATCTAAATTTACTATTTATTCTGCCTGTTGGGTCGTTTTCTAAATTTCTTGGGTCATTCTAGGCATTTCGGGCTTTGTTCTACTGAATGAAATCATTCTAGATTATTCTCCTCTATATCATATTTCTATAGAGCTATTGTTGGATTGATTTCGTTGCATGTAGCTTAAGATATAACTGTTTGAATTCTGCATAGTGGGTTCTTCATATGAATTCAGGTTCCTTCTGTGTTTTGAATTTTTGGACCTTTTTTGCTCAACATAAGCCAACACTTGTTATCCCAGCATCTTCTTCTCTCCTCCATATTTCCATCGAGCCCTCTTGGGCCTAATTTCATTATTTATAGCTCCAGATATGACCATTTGAAGTCTGCACAGTGCATTTTCCCCAAAAATTCGTGGTCTATTTTTCTAGATCATCAAAACTAGATCATCAAAACTTACATCCATATAAAATCATTAAACAGTTGGAAAATTGTATGAGGTAGAAACACAATGTGTCAACCACTCATACGAATTTCAACGAAACATCATAGGTAAACTAAGAATCATGAAGACATTTGAAACCATAAGATCAAAAGAGATAATAAACCTCCATCAAAGCAATCATCAGTCAAAACCAAACCTCAAATTCCTCAAAGTAGGAAAATAAATAGCATTAGGCTCAAGTGATAGAGGATTAGGCAATACGGTTGAAATTTTAGTTAGGGGGGGGATGGGTTGCTTTAGCTTGTAAAATAAAAAGTAAAGGGGGATTTGTTGTGGCCACAACAAATCCCCCTTTACTTTTGCTTTTACAAGCTAAAGCAACCCACACCATAATGGAATCATTTTGTTTGGTTGATTTAGGTAATCCAGTGATAAAATCCATGGGGATGGTTTCCAATTTCCATTCTAGAATTGGTAGGGGCTGCAACAGCCATGTTGGGTGCCT
>JZKD02S0958466.1:47888-62923 GCA_000966675.3 Picea glauca | reverse complement strand
AAATCTTTGAGTGAAAAGATATGATCACTTATATTATTTCCCTCCACATATTTCATCTCAAAAAACAACTTTGCATGGAGGCACATTACCCCTGAGCTTGTTTTGTTATATTTTGGACTAAATTGTCCCACATCTTTTTGCTAGTCTTCCAACTGATGGTGTCCATCAGAATATGATAAAAAAATGTAAGCCACTCTTGAACTCCATCTATGTTGGCAGAATGAGGACTTGGACTTCATTCCCCTTTAATGGCATCTCCATTTGCCTTCTCCACATGAAAGCCCTTTTCCATTGAAGAAACTCACTGGACTGGCCACGTTTCCAGCAGAGATCTCTATAGTAGTCATCACAATAATTTCTCAATCACAAACAAGCCTTGACTTGGGCCTCTCTTGCCCCTAACTTGCTCTTGGACAGGCCATGAAAACACAGTTTTTTTTCGACAATAATTAAAATTGTACCTCCAGGAGCCAACTTGGCTCTGATAACATGTTAAACTGCTTACTAAAATAGATATTATAGCAGTTCACCCACAGACAGTACACAGCGAATTAACAGGAAATCAGGAAACAAGGGAGAATTAGAGAAAACTCTGAATTGCCAAGCAAAAGGCTTAACCTGGTGTCACTGCACATGTTCAATAATCTAATTACTGAGTCAATTTTGTTCCATGATAATCTTGTACATAGCCGATGTATTTATTCAACCAATAATCAACATGAATGGGGCATCTAATCCTTGTAATAAAGTTTGTAGATGTAAGAGGGGTCACAATCAGGTTTCAAAAATATTTTTCAGACTTTGTTCAAGTTATTTAAACTTTCAACCAGAACAACAATCAGCTCGCAATTCACAANACAAATTGGGAAAATAAATCTGAGTGAAAAGATGTGATCACTTATATTATTTCCCTCCACATACTTCATCTCAAAAAAAACTTTGCATGGAGGCACATTACCCCTGAGCTTGTCTTGTTATATTTTGGACTAAATTGTCCACATCTCTTTGCTAGTCTTCTAGCTGATGGTGGCCATCAAAATATGATAAAAAAGTGTAAGCCACTCTTGAACTCCATCTGTGTTGGCAGAATGAGGATTTGGACTTCATTTCCCTTTAATGGCATCTCCATTTGCCTTCTCCACATGGAAAGCCCTTTTCCATTGAAGAGACTCACTGGACTGGCCACGTTTCCAGCAGAGATCTCCATAGTATTCATCACAATAATCTCTCAATCACAAACACGCCTTGACTTGGGTCTCTCTTGCCCCTAACTTGCTCTTGGACAGGCCATGAAAACACAGTTTTCTTTTCGACAATAATTAAAATTGTACCTCCAGGAGCCAACTTGGCTCTGATAACATGTTAAACTGCCTACTAAACTAGATATCATAGCAGTTCACCCACAAGCAGTAAACAGAGAATTAACAGGAAATCAGGAAACAAGGGAGAATCGGAGAAACTCTGAATTGCTAAGCAAAAGGCTTAACCTGCTGTCACTGCACATGTTCAATAGTCTAATTAGTGAGTCAATTTTGTTCCATAATAATCTTGTACATAGCTGATGTATTTATTCAACCAATAATCAACATGAATGGGGCATCTAATCCTTGTAATAAGTTTGTAGTTGTAAGTGGGGTCACAATCAGGTTTCAAAAATATTTTTCAGACTTTGTTCAAGTTATTTAAACTTTCAACCAGAACAACAATCAGCATGCAATTCACAATGTTTGTCAAACAAAGCTACTGAAAAAATTGTTCCAAAAGTGTATAAGCTAAGCTTGAAAGTCTCTTATAGTATGCTGGACATTGTTATATTCAATAAATTAGTTTCATCGTGGCTCTGAAGAAATCAAGAATTGTCCAAAAGGCATACATAGTAAGTTTTATNTTTGCATGGAGGCACATTACCCCTGAGCTTGTCTTGTTATATTTTGGACTAAATTGTCCACATCTCTTTGCTAGTCTTCTAACTGATGGTGTCCATCAAAATATGATAAAAAAGTGTAAGCCACTCTTGAACTCCATCTGTGTTGGCAGAACGAGGAATTGGACTTCATTTCCCTTTAATGGCATCTCCATTTGCCTTCTCCACATGGAAAGCCCTTTTCCATTGAAGAAACTCACTGGACTGGCCACGTTTCCAGCAGAGATCTCCATAGTAGTCATCACAATAATCTCTCAATCACAAACAAGCCTTGACTTGGGCCTCTCTTGCCCCTAACTTGCTCTTGGACAGGCCATGAAAACACAGTTTTCTTTTCGACAATAATTAAAATTGTACCTCCAGGAGCCAACTTGGCTCTGATAACATGTTAAACTGCCTACTAAACTAGATATTATAGCAGTTCACCCACAAACAGTAAACAGAGAATTAACAGGAAATCGGGAAACAAGGGAGAATCAGAGAAGCTCTGAATTGCTAAGCAAAAGGCTTATCCTGCTGTCACTGCACATGTTCAATAGTCTAATTAGTGAGTCAATTTTGTTCCATAATAATCTTGTACATAGCTGATGTATTTATTCAACCAAAAATCAACATGAATGGGGCATCTAATCCTTGTAATAAGTTTGTAGTTGTAGGTGGGGTCACAATCAGGTTTCAAAAATATTTTTCAGACTTTGATCAAGTTATTTAAACTTTCAACCAGAACAACAATCAGCTTGCAATTCACAATGTTTGTCAAACAAAGCAACTGAAAAAATTGTTCCGAAAGTGTATAATCTAAGCTTGAACGTCTCTTATAGTATACTGGACATTGTTATATTCAATAAATTAGTTTCATCGTGGCTCTGAAGAAATCAAGAATTGTCCAAAAGGCATACATAGTAAGTTTTATAAATCCTGATATTGTTCTTGACATTTGATGAATTCAATAGATTTGTCTAAAAGCTTCATGTGAAGTGTGCCATGTCATCTTGGAGAAGCGTGTTAATGCTAATACGAGTCTTAAGTATGAGGCAATATTTAAACCAGTGACTCATTGTCAATGGCATTATTCAATGATATATTTCAGTTGAAAAAGAGAGACTTCTCATACCACTGTCATGGAGGCTAGTTAGGTAATATGAAGTTAAAAATTAAGATGCTGAATAACATTCTATTGATAGAGAAAATAGTCATCGGTTTCAACACTAAACAATGAATAATGAAGGTTCCAGATCTCTTTGGAAGGTTTGGTTGTCTATTTAGCATCCCTAATAATCCGAACTTGTACAATATATGGGTAATGTTTGGATTCAGGTACACCTTAGTGCTTGAGTAGATCCACATCCATGCTAAAATCGCATGTCAAGTTACTTGTCTTCATGTGTTTCACATGTGGAAGGTGGTCCAAACTAATCTGACCAGCTATGGCTTCACTGATACTATATTTCATATTTTGTATAANCTCTTTGGAAGGTTTGGTTGTCTATTTAATAATCCCAACTTGTACAATATATGGGTAATGTTTGGATTCAGGTACACCTTAGTGCTTGAGTAGATCCACATCCATTGCTAAAATCGCATGTCAAGTTACTTGTCTTCATGTGTTTCACATGTGGAAGGTGGTCCAAACTGATCTGACCAGTTATGGCTTCACTGATACTAGATTTCATATTTTGTATAATGTACAAAATCTGTAGAATTTGAATTCCACCTCCCATTATGGATTTGAAAGAGGAATGAAGATCAACTCCCACCGACTTTTTACTCTTAACTTCCTAAATTAAGTTTCCAGAAGTCTATGGATGTTATGGAATCGACAGAGCTGATGGTTGCTGCATTGATGGATTTTCTCTAGGACAATATACAGATGTTCTCTTTTAAGTGGCCTGTGAGGAATAAAGGTTTATATTTTCCTTGTAAATGTAAGGGTTGATAATTATTGCAGCTGATATGTTTCCAAACATAAATAAAAAAGGCTTATTTCTGTTAGGAACAAGATAATTTAGATAGAAAACAAAACAATGTCGTTGGAAAATCCATGGTTCTTGATTTTATATCAAAAGAATCAATTCATATCTTCTTTCCTCTATAGAGCTTTAGTCAGTAGGTATTCATTATTGAAATATACAGAAATACTTTTTTTGTGCGGTTCACCGCACTGGAATCGGTGCTAGCTACGTCCACGGAAGAAGACCATGACAAACCCTCCGAGTTAACGGGGTTATACTGCCGATCTGATTACGGGCCTAACCCAAAGGGGGAACAAGAGCTAAATATAGATAAATACTTGTAGATAATAACCAACAATTACTAATTGCCAAATTGTTCAAATGGGCCTTATTTTCTACCCTTTCCCTTTCTTTGGTTTTCCATAACATGCATCGAATTCCCGAATTAGGTAATTATCCACCAACCTTAATTAAGATTTTTCTACTGTTAGGGTTCAAAAGTGATTGACATGGATGTATCCATTGGATTACCAAACTGTGAAACACAATCATGCTTAAAAACAACAATTTAGGGCCTAGANGTAAGTTTTATAAATCCTGATATTGTTCTTGACATTTGATGAATTCAATAGATTTGTCTAAAAGCTTCATGTGAAGTGTGCCATGTCATCTTGGAGAAGCGTGTTAATGCTAATATGAGTCCCAAGTATGAGGCAATATTTAAACCAGTGACTCATTGTCAATGGCATTATTCAATGATATATTTCAGTTGAAAAAGAGACTTCTCATACCACTGTCATGGAGGCTAGTTAGGTAATATGAAGTTAAAAATTAAGATGCTGAAGAACAATCTATTGATAGAGAAAATAGTCATGGGTTTCAACAATAAACAATGAACAATGAAGGTTCCAGATCTCTTTGGAAGGTTTGGTTGTCTATTTAATAATCCCAACTTGTACAATATATGGGTAATGTTTGGATTCAGGTACACCTTAGTGCTTGAGTAGATCCACATCCATTGCTAAAATCACATGTCAAGTTACTTGTCTTCATGTGTTTCACATGTGGAAGGTGGTCCAAACTGATGTGACCAGTTATGGCTTCACTGATACTAGATTTCATATTTTGTATAACGTACAAAATCTGTAGAATTTGAATTCCACCTCCCATTATGGATTTGAAAGAGGAATGAAGATCAACTCCCACCGACTTTGTACTCTTAACTTCCTAAATTAAGTTTCCAGAAGTCTATGGATGTTATGGAATCGACAGAGTTGATGGTTGCTGCATTGATGGATTTTCTCAAGGACAATATACAGATGTTCTCTTTTAAGTGGCCTGTGAGGAATAAAGGTTTATATTTTCCTTGTAAATGTAAGGGTTGATAATTATTGCAGCTGATATGTTTCCAAACATAAATAAAAAAGGCTTATTTCTGTTAGGAACAAGATAATTTAGATAGAAAACAAAACAATGTCGTTGGAAAATCCATGGTTCTTGATTTTATATCAAAAGAATCAATTCATATCTTCTTTCCTCTATAGAGCTTTAGTCAGTAGGTATTCATTATTGAAATATACAGAAATACTTTTTTTGTGCGGTTCACCGCACTGGAATCGGTGCTAGCTACGTCCACGGAAGAAGACCATGACAAACCCTCCGAGTTAACGGGGTTATACTGCCGATCTGATTACGGGCCTAACCCAAAGGGGGAACAAGAGCTAAATATAGATAAATACTTGTAGATAATAACCAACAATTACTAATTGCCAAATTGTTCAAATGGGCCTTATTTTCTACCCTTTCCCTTTCTTTGGTTTTCCATAACATGCATCGAATTCCCGAATTAGGTAATTATCCACCAACCTTAATTAAGATTTTTCTACTGTTAGGGTTCAAAAGTGATTGACATGGATGTATCCATTGGATTACCAAACTGTGAAACACAATCATGCTTAAAAACAACAATTTAGGGCCTAGAAACATCCTTTTAAAAGCATAGCCTATCCCATAGCAAACTACACATTTTTGAAGTTCTGGATGGTAGAATTAACAGTAATGATAATGCATGCCTATGAGTATATTGGGGAATTATTTTCGTTTGATGGGTTTTTCAAGGGATTCACGAAAATACTGAAACCTAAGATGGTTACATCCTCTTCTTTATTTCAAATCTAAATGAGCACGATTGATTGGCCTTGCAAAACCAAATGATTTGTGTCACCTATGTGAATTTCATTTCGTTCTCTTATTTGCAAAGGCAGTGTTCATACCAAAGACATTTGGATCAAAAGGAATCACGCTGTAACAACAATTGCAAATTTATAATCCTTGGTCCCCCTAGTAGTGTCATGTCCTGTCTAGACTTTTCTCATGGAGATCAATCAATCAACATTGCCTTATTTAGTATCCAATTATTTGTTCATATTGTATCCTGGCCCTGATTTTGTAATGACAAGGGTTGCCTGGAAATAATTTTTTACAATGAAAAAGAACCATCCAATCTATTGAAGTCTTGGATGAATTATGCACTCACTATACAAGTGTCTGCAAGAGTTGCAACAACTATGGCAATGTTGCATCCTTGTACACCAATGGGTAGAACCGCTTGTTGACAATGTCTTTCAAATCATCTCAAGTGCCAATCAGAGGTTGGTTGGAGGTTGCAAGGAGTTGGGTATGTGTTTGCCACCCATGTGAGGGCTTGTTTTTCTGTGTACCTCTACCACAAGGATCTTTTGAGCGTTTGTCGGATAAGATAGATAAGATAATTTTATTAATGTCTAACTAATGACTACAAAAGTAGGTCAAAGGGACTGCCGAGTACAATGATATCAATACAATGCAGGAGTATCAAAAGGTCTCCTATAAAAAGACGATAGGAAGAAAGTATAGTGCAATAAGGTGGAGTAGTAGAAGGTAAAAACTACCTCGAGGCATGAAAAACCCTCGGCCTCGAGCTCCTATACCTTCTCAAATGATGGGGTGCATTGTAGGAGGACTACTAAGGGCAAGAGGAAACAAAAGAAGAAAATAGATCTGTTATGGAATGGATCCATCTCTCCTACCATTTGAGGTCGAATGAAACAAGTTGAGTATAGTCGGATGTTCCGCGGGGTGATTGGTGGGATGTTTGGATCGTCTACTGCGTTGTTCGTCGATAGAGGTAGTGCNAGGACAATATACAGATGTTCTCTTTTAAGTGGCCTGTGAGGAATAAAGGTTTATATTTTCCTTGTAAATGTAAGGGTTGATAATTATTGCAGCTGATATGTTTCCAAACATAAATAAAAAAGGCTTATTTCTGTTAGGAACAAGATAATTTAGATAGAAAACAAAACAATGTCGTTGGAAAATCCATGGTTCTTGATTTTATATCAAAAGAATCAATTCATATCTTCTTTCCTCTATAGAGCTTTAGTCAGTAGGTATTCATTATTGAAATATACAGAAATACTTTTTTTGTGCGGTTCACCGCACTGGAATCGGTGCTAGCTACGTCCACGGAAGAAGACCATGACAAACCCTCCGAGTTAACGGGGTTATACTGCCGATCTGATTACGGGCCTAACCCAAAGGGGGAACAAGAGCTAAATATAGATAAATACTTGTAGATAATAACCAACAATTACTAATTGCCAAATTGTTCAAATGGGCCTTATTTTCTACCCTTTCCCTTTCTTTGGTTTTCCATAACATGCATCGAATTCCCGAATTAGGTAATTATCCACCAACCTTAATTAAGATTTTTCTACTGTTAGGGTTCAAAAGTGATTGACATGGATGTATCCATTGGATTACCAAACTGTGAAACACAATCATGCTTAAAAACAACAATTTAGGGCCTAGATACATCCTTTTAAAAGGATAGCCTATCCCATAGCAAACTACACATTTTTTAAGTTCTGGATGGTAGAATTAACAGTAATGACAATTTATGCTTATGAGTATACTGGGGAATTATTTTCGTTTGATGGGTTTTTCAAGGGATTCATGAAAATACTGAAACCTAAGATGGTTACATCCTCTTCTTTATTTCATATCTAAATGAGCACGATTGATTGGCCTTGCAAAACCAAATGATTCGTGTCACCTATGTGAATTTCATTTTGTTCTCTTATTTGCATAGGCAGTGTTCATCCCAAAGACATTTGGATCAAAAGGAATCACGCTGTAACAACAATTGCAAATTTATAATCCTTGGTCCCCATAGTAGTGTCATGTCTCGTCTAGACTTTTCTCATGGAGATCAATCAATCAACATTGCCTCATTTAGTATCCAATTATTTGTTCATATTGTATCCTGGCCTTGATTTTGTAATGACAAGGGTTGCATGGAAATAATTTTTTACAATGAAAAAGAACCATCCAGTCTATTGAAGTCTTGGATGAATTATGCACTCACTATACAAGTGTCTGCAAGAGTTGCAACAACTATGGCAATGTTGCATCCTTGTACACCAATGGGTAGAACTGCTTGCTGACAATGTCTTTCAAATCATCTCAAGTGCCAATCAAAGGTTGGTTGGAGGTTGCAAGGAGTTGGGTATGTGTTTGCCACCATGTGAGGGCTTGTTTTTCTGTGTACCTCTACCACAAGGATCTTTTGAGCGTCTGTCGGATAAGACAGATAAGATAATTTTATTAATGTCTAACTAATGACCACAAAAGTAGGTCAAAGGGATTGTTGAGTACAATGATGTCAATACAATGCGGGAGTATCAAAAGGTCTCCTATAAAAAGACGATAGGAAGAAAGTAAAGTGCAATAATGTGGAGTAGTAGAAGGTAAAAACTACCTCGAGGCATGAAAAACCCTCGGCCTCGAGCTCCTATACCTTCTCAAATGATGGGGTGCATCGTAGGAGGACTACTAAGGGCAAGAGGAAACAAAAGAAGAAAATAGATCTGTCATGGAATGGATCCATCTCTCCTACCATTTGAGGTCAAATGAAAAAAGTTGAGTATAGTTGGATGTTCCGCGGGGTGATTGGTGGGATGTCTGGATCGTCTATTGCGTTGTTTGCTGATAGAGGTAGTGCGTCGACGACGTCTAGGGGATCTCACTCGTCTTTTGAGAGGGGATTTAGTCTAATATAAGAATGCCACTGAAATCTTGTAAGATGAGGGAAGGTCCCACGAGTCCGAATTGATCTAGAATCCGACACTGCGTTGGTGTTGGTCCGTCTCTTAGTGCCAATTCTCAAGGGTAGCACCGAGAAGAAGGAGGTGATCTGTCAGATGGGGTCTTGTCTCATAGAAGGCTGAAGAGTATGGGATTGGAGTTTGAGGGCCTCTCGGAGTTTGAGCACTATTGGTTTGGGTACTTGAAGAAGCCTATGAGGGTTTGAGCCCCTTTGAATAAGCAATGAAATCGCCCCCTAATCTCATTATAAATGGGGCATCGGAAAATGAAGTGCTCCTTAGTCTCGACCTCTTGTAACTGGCATAACTAATAGATCGTGTCTAGTCGATCAATCTGGTGGTCTGTATCTTCCTGAAGCCTATGAGAGCCGACTCTAAGCTGGCCTAGGGGAATGCGAAGAGCATGTGCCTAGTGCCAGAATGTATACCGTCGTTGAACTATGAGTCCGCCCCTAATTTCCAAGAAATGCTTAGCACAAAAAGCCATCTTTGGATGTAACCTGTCGGGGGAGTTAACCCAAGTGGTTTGGATAAACTGCCTATAAATGTCATCTTTGATGATCTTGTTCAACAATTGCTTGGTTGATAGGAGATGGCTAGGTGCATCCAAGGAATACCGAAATGACGGAAGGTGATCAATTCGAATGCCCACCGACCCTAAAAGATCTGAAATCCCTGCAAAAACCAGCCTCGGGCTCAACCCGAAGGGCTAGAGAGGGCAATAGTCTCAGAAGAGCAGTAAGCCAAGTACAGGTATCGGTCACGCCCCATCGTTGAGTCAGCTATGCCTCGAATGCGATGTAGGAAAGAGACAAGTCCGAACACTGTCTCAAGTCAGAAGGGTTGAGCCCCAAATTCTGCTCGAATGATGTGATGAGGGATTGTCTGCTTGCATCTAATGATGCGTCGAAGGAGAAGTGTCTAGACTCTCTTAACTGATGCCCAATCAGACTCCAGTAAGGAAGCCCCCCAGATCTTTGTGCCATATAGAACAGTGGTTAAGGTAAGGGAGTCCATAAGAGACATCTTGGATGAGATGTCCTGAAAATGATGGCAGAAACACCGTCTCTTGAGAAGGGCTAAAGATCCATAACCCTTGGCAATCCGAGGTTGGAGGGTGTTGTGGCTGCAACAACCCCCTTACTTTTTCTTTTACAAGTGAAAGGAAAGCCCCCCCTTGATCCAGATTTTATGAACATAACGAAATGACTACAGATTATTAACAGGTGCTTAACACAAAATAACAGAGATACAATAAAACTGATTTTCTATTCAATAAAGAAATAAGCTGAAACTGTAAAATGTAGCGGAAATAAGCTTGCTAGAATGGTGGCAGCTTATCTCTGAGAATAAATGTGACGACTGCGCTCATTCGCAAGATCATTACAATGAGGCTCTGAAGACCTTTTTACAATAAACAGGGATGCCAAAAACCCTAGACATCCAAAAACCTAACCCTAGGAGATGAAGCGCCAAAAGTCATGTGGGCCCTGTTTGGGTAAGTTAGTACTTCAACTTCCCGGGGTTGTAACTTTTGCATATGATCTATGTTTGAAGTGTATGATAGCCCATTGGAAAGGTATTGTTGAGGAGATTCATTTTGGGGGTTCAATGATGCCTTCGACTATCATTGAAAAGCTCGATCCTGAAAAGCTTTCATTTAGGTCCTCAAAATGGCCTCGGAAGTTAAAACTGCTAAAAATAGTAAATTGCTAAAATTGTCAGAAAATTTTGAGCCAGTTGTTGAAGGTGGGTGGCCACCGATATCCACCTGGATCAATCCTCCCTCCTTAGGAAGCAATGGTCTCCATTGCGTTGAGTTCCTCCATCAGATGAGAAAATTTCTACTGAATTTGGCCCCGGGTGAGCCACTTGCCTTGGTGCAGGAGCTACCCTGCTTTGACGACTCGATAAAGCTGGATCCTTTGTTGTTGAGTGCCCTTGATCTGTGTGTCCACAATCTGATCACTAGATGCCTGTTGTATGCAGTCGGGGTTGAGCTATGTTGGTGTCAGCTGCTCTGCTATGTCTAAGGTGTCCAATAATGGTGGGAAATAAGGGCGAAGGAGATTTGAATACTAGGTGCATGCCAAGGAAAGGAGGAATGTTGAGCTCAAAAGCATTATCCCCCACGACCTTGGTGATGGTGTACGACCCATAACAGAGTGGGCGAAGCTTTCGATGGGGTCTTGTAAGGCGTTCTTTCTGCAAGTGCAACCAAACTTTGTCGCCCACTTGAAACTTATGTGGCACCCGATGTTGATGATGGCGCTGCTTGTATTTGTCATTGGACTTCTGTAGGATATTCTGAACCTGTTGGTGGATGTGTTGGATTTGCTCGATGAACCGGGTGGCTTTGTCAGCTTCAGTTGGAGTAAGAGATGAGTCGGTCGAGGTGACCGCAAGGGGAAGTGCAACATCTATGGGACACGATGGTTGGAATCCAAACCCCACCTGAAAGGGGTTGTGTCCGGTTGAGCTATGCAGAGCGCAGTTGTAGCTATGTTGGACATGGGGAAAGCTCTCATCCCATGTGCGAGGGTGCTTTGAATTATACATGCGAAGGATATGCACAATCATTCGATGTATGACCTCAGTTTGGCCATCTGTCTGGGGGTGGAAGGTCATGGATTTGGTGATCTTGGTGTCCAGCAGTGATCAGTGGCTTGACCATAATGTGTTGAGAAATCGATTATCCCGATCTGAGACAATGGTTTGTGGGATTCCAAAATTTACCCAGACTTGTTCAAAGAAGAGCTTGGCAATGGCCTCTGTTGTGATGTTTTTCTTGCATGCAACCATAATCGCCATCTTAGAAAAGCGATCAACAATCACAAAAAAATAGTCATTTCCCCTCTTGGTGGAAGGGAGGCCCGACATGTAGTCCATTGAGATGGATTCCTATGATCTGTCAGGAGTAGGAAGATGGGTGTACATGCCTTGTTTCTTAGTGGTCAGTTTGACAATAGTGCAGGCAGTGTAAGACTTGATATACTTGTTGACCTCCTGTCGAAGTTTCGGCCAGTAGAAATGTTTCTGTAGCATCGCCACTATCTTTTCAACGCTGAAGTGTCCTGCCACCTGACTGTAGTGGGCTTCCCAGATCAACTTCGCTTGTTCGCTTGATGGAACACAGATATGGCCCAGACGACACAACAACCCATCCTGAAGATGGAAATTATCGACAACTGCGTTTGCACCCAACATTTGGTAGGTGGTGGCGAAGTTCGGGTCTGTCTCATAGAGTTGGGGCCATCTAGAGGTCTCATGGCCGCAGGAGTCTAGCACCGTGGTGAGTGTCACGACTGGAGGTATGCTGAGGCAATTAACGACGCGATTGGTGTTTCATGTTTTATTCTTGATGTTGAGGTGGAATTGCTGCAAGTATGTGGACCACTTTTGATGGTGATCATTCTGCAATTTTCCTTGTGTCTGCATGAACTGCAGTGGCTTATGATCGGTGTGGATGACTATCTCCTTCCCAAGAATGTAATGTCTCCAGTGGCGGAAGGTTTGCACAATGGAGTACATTTCTTTGTCATAAGTAGGGTACTTACGGACAACATCTGATAGTGTCTCATTATGATAGGCCACCGGGTGGCCATGCTGAGTGAGAATGACGCCCACCGCATAGTCTGAAGCATCTGTCTCGATCTCAAAGGGTTGTTGCAGGTCTGGTAGTGAAAGTACTGGGACTGAGCACAAGCGCTGCTTTAAATCGTTGAACGCTTGTTGTTGGGATCGGCCCCACGCAAATTTTGCCTTACCACCGCCCCTGGTTATTTGGCTGAGGGCCCATGCAATATGGGAGAACCCCAACACGAACATGTGGTAGAAATTGGCAAGGCCCAAGAAGCTCCAAAGCTCAATGAATGTGGTTGGGGCTGACCAGTCACGGATGACTTGGATCTTGGCTAGATCCACATGTACGCCATGCTGATCAATTATGTAGCCCAGGTAATGGACCATGTCTATGCTGAAGGAGCATTTTTCCAAGTTGGCATATAGCTTGTGCTGTCGTAGGGTGTGCAGAACCTGCTGAATACGTTGCAAGTGTCGGCCCAAGTCTTGTTGTAAATGAGAATGTCATCCAGATACACCACTACAAAAGTATTGGTGAATGGTCGCAGAATATCGTCCATCATCCTCGTGAAAGTGGCTGGAGCATTTGTCAAACCAAAGGGCATGACCAACCATTCAAAAAGGCCTCCCTTTGACTTGAAGGCAGTTTTCCATACATCTGTCTGTTCTATTGGGACCTGGTGGTTGCCAGACTTCAAATCAATCTTACTGAAGTATTTGGCCCCCGTGAGTTGATCAAGGAGGTCGCCAATTCGTGGAATCGGGTACCGATTTCTGACTATGATTTTATTTAGAGTCCGGTAATCAATTTAGAGTCGCCGGGTTCCATCTTTCTTTTGTACCAACACGATTGGGCTCCCGCAAGGTGATGAGCTGGGACGAATGTGCCCCTTGTGGAGTAGTTCTTGGATCTGTCTCTTGATCTCCTCGTTCTCTAACAGAGAGTGACGATAGACTGGCCCATTGGGTAGCAGTGTGTTGGGGGTCAGATTGATGGGGTGCTTGACTTAGCAGTGCAGAGGTACCCCGATAGGTGAGGAGAAGATATCTGAGTATTCTTCCACGACCTTATCTACTTGCTTCTGTTGTGTGGAGAGGTCGGTTGTAGAGACCCTGGATGTGGCTGTGATCTTTCACTTATTCTGAGAGCGAATCATGAAGAATACAATCTTCCCCGTCTGAGAGATGACCTTCCTGCATTGCTTAGCAAAGATAAAAAAAATAACACTAGGTGGGACTGCCTCGGGTATCCTATACAATTTCCTGTTCAAAGTAATAATAACACTACGAGGCCTAGACTCGTATACAACATGCCGTTTCCATAAATAAGGTTGGTCCAAAAGAACATCACAAACTTCGAGAGGATCAACATCACACAATACCTTGTTTTTGAAGGGCTTGATGTCGTACGACAGTTGACACTGTTGGTTGACGCGAAGATCGCTTCTTTGGCGGAGCCATCCAATGGTGTAGGGTTGTGGGTGTGGTGTTGTCAGCAGGGCAAACCGCTTGACGACCTTTGTTGAGATGAGGTCCTTCTCGCTATCACTATCCACGATGAAGTGCAGGAGGGTGCCTTTTACCCACATATGTAAATGGAAGAGGCGTTCTCCTTCTTCTAGCTCGTTTGGTTCACCAGGCTGGAGCTTGGTGGTAGCAACAGTGGCACTGGGTTCTGCGTCAATGATCCGTCTTCTCCATTCTGGTTCTGGCTCAGAGTCTGAACCCACATCTGATTCAGAGGCTTTCACTTCGGCCACCAACGAATGCTTTGAGTGGCAGTCAACAGTGTTATGCCAAGGGCTCTTATGGAAGTCACACCACTTCCCGGTATCTTTCTTTGTCTTTCCGGTGTTCTTCTTTGCTTGCGGCTCGGACTCGTTGTCCTGATATTGTCCATCTTTGCTCTGTCCTTTGTTCTGTGGGTTGGGGCCGCCCTTTCCTGGCTTTTGTTGTTAGGGGTTCCTAGGCCCAAATTGTTGTGTTTTTTGTTTGAGCTTCTGCTCGATTTTGATGGCATATCGGCAGGCCGTGCCCAAGGATGAGATGTCCAAAAATTCCATTTCGGTGTGGATGTATCTATGCAGAGCACTGCGATACTTGAGCACCAGATGTCGCTCTGAATCTTTGATACCCAGCTTGGTGCGCAATGTATGAAAGATATTTGTGAAATCTGACATTGCTTGGTCTCTTTCTTGCCGCAGTGTGGTCCATTTGGTATACAAGTCGTCATAACTTCTGACATGGTAGTATTGTTCCTTAATAACATCCCTGAAGGATTCCCAGGTGGCCGTGACTGTAGATAATGAGGGTTCCTTTGTTTCCTTTTGCTCACAGAAAGTTTTCCACCAATCTTTGACATGGGGAACGACTTTGAGGAGCGCAAAAGTAATCTTTTCTCTATTCGAAAAGTTATGGACATAAAAATACCCT
>JZKD02S0958466.1:22988-42916 GCA_000966675.3 Picea glauca | reverse complement strand
CGCTCGCAAAGAGCCTCAACCTATTCCCTTGGGTTGAATGGTATAATTGTTTACTTGTAATTAGTTGATATTGTCTTTCTTCATTGTATATTTTCTCGTATACTAATCTACATGTAGCTGCCCCTGAAGGTGCCACACAAAATCAACAAGCTAAAACATTCAGAAAACCACAAAAAACATGAAAACAAAGCATGGGTCTACCGCTACTCATCTGCTTGTTAACATTAATCTTTCTTGACTTGATGAGTAAAAAATATCCATCATATAGTCTTCTAGCCTAGTAGAGGTTGTAAATGATTTCACTAGAGGGAGAAAATCAAAGGCACACTATCATTCAATCTTTGCATGGCTATAAATTATTTCACCAAAGGAGCCTTGCTCAAAGCATTGATAAGAATAAAAAGTGCATGTTTTCCCAAGAAGAAACTTGTTACCATCCCATCCTCTGTAAAATTATAAGCCTCATCCATTTTCTTATCGTACAAAGATCATTTATAAGTTCATTGTATCTAATATTATCCATAGAAAGACCTATTTTCGAAATTTCATTGAAGGGGTTCATTGCAACATCAACAAACTTTCCTCTAAAAAAACAAAATGGTCACATTGAAAGTGCTTGTGTATAGAAAAACATTCATATCTCTCATCTCATTTAGTGAACAATACATCTCCCCGTGTCTCTTCTTTTTCATAAGGCCAATAACCAATGCACTATAGCAATGAGGCCCAAGATCAAACCTCTTTGAAACCCTCTTTTAAAAGAAATTTAGTGCGTCATTCACTGTACTATCTTCAACAAGATGTTCAATCCATAAATACTTGCCTTTGTTTGCTTCATCTAATCTACCCAGCTCGGAGAAACCTTGAATCTTCAAACAATACCCAATCCTACCTTGACTTCCCAACATCATTCGCTTCTCGATAGCATTTATGACATTAACACAATTTTCTTTTGCTAGTATTGTCACTAACACATTATACTTAAACTTTCCACGCTCAAATTCTGAAAAAGGATTTGCCCAAACCACTACAAGCTTCTTGACAAGTGAATATCCTATTATCAAAATCCCATAAAGCCTTTGACTAGAACTAATCAATTGTTATCAGTACAAATCCATTCGCTCCTCTATAACCCTAGTCAAAGCAACCCTAGATAGCATATGAAGGATGTGTAATATTTGGTGAAAGTGTGAGTGTACCCACTTCTTATTTGACAACACGAGTATTCCAATAGACGACGAACACCTTCATTAACCACTCACACAACCAGATCAAAGATTAACACTAATGTTTTTACGTGGTAAAATCCCTATGGGGAAACATCCCCGACCCCAACTAACGCGACCACTTGGAGCAATTTATCAATGCAAAACAAAACATTTACAAGAGAATTTCTCACAATCGATCATCGATAAATGACCCTCCATGCTCTTTAAATAAAAATCATGGACCAATTTAGTGTAAAGCCACAGATCAATGTAGCCATTAAGATTGAGAAGAATATGAGTTGTCATATCACTCTATGTCGACAACATATTGTGACTGTTGGATTACTTAACTACAAATGCATACTAAAGAAACACACCTTTACCTATTGACACATTAGACCAAGTTGATCTTAACTAACTCCTAAGTGTCTAAATATCCTAACATCCCCCCATGAGAACAACTTGGGATAGGATTGAATGATTTACAAAGGTGACACAATTGGAGAAGGAAGGAGGTATTAGAGCCTATCCCTCTTTAATGACAACTTCTTGAACTCCTAACATAGATCGAAGTTTGGAAAACTTCACTTCTGTAAGAGACTTTGTGAAAATATTTGCAACTTGATCTTCTGTAGGGAAAAAGATCATTTTGATTAATCGATCATGAATGAGATTTCTGATGAAGTGCATAGGTAGCTCGATGTGTTTGTTGTGCTAATGTTGAACTGGATCTTTGGTGAGCTTGATGGCACTTTGATTCTCACACCAGAGGGTGGTCGGATGTTGCTACTGGAATCCAAACTTTAAAAGGATCTATAGAAGCCATAAGGCCCCTTGAATTGTATTAATCGTTGCTCGATACTCTACTTTTGTTGAAGAAAGAGCAATAGCCTGTTGTTTCTTACAGGCCCAAGTGATAGGTCCAGAACCAAGGCTAAAAACATAACTTGTGATAGGCTTTCGATTATCAGGGTCGATGACCCAATATGAATCAAATAAACCAACCAATAAAGGAGTCCCCCCTGAACTATAATGTATCCCAAATTGAACTGTATCCCGAACATATTGACGTATCCTTTTAGTTGTTTTCGAATGGCTTTCATGGGGTGTTTGCATATACTAGGAAACAAGACCAGTAACAAATGAAATATCAGGATGGGTATGAGTCAAATATAAGAGGCTACTTATGAACTGACGGTAGAAGGTGGCATCAACTTCGGGATAAGTACAGGTGGCAGAAAGTTTGACTCCAGACTAGAAGGGAGAAATGGTTGGTTTAGAATCATCCATGTGAAAGCGGCAAATAAAGTCGCAAGCATACTTAGACTGGGAAAGAAAAAATTATTCCTTGGTTTGCAATACTTTGAGGCCAAGAAAATAATGTAGATAGCCTAAGTCTGTCATTTCAAATTTCCTTTTAAGGTTAAATTTCACATGGGTTAAAAGTTTAAGGTCACAACCAATGAGGATAAGGTCATCAACATAAACAAAAAGGATTATAAGATGGCTTCCTATTTTCTTGGTATAGACATTAAGGTCAGAATGACATCTAGAAAAGTTGGTGTCAAGAAGAAAGCGATCCATTTTATCATACTAAGCATGAGGAACTTACTTGAGACCATAAAGAGATTTCTTAAGGCGACAAACAAGGTTGGAGTAATTCTGGACATAGCCAGGAAGTTGTTCCATGTAGATTTCTTCTTCCAAATCCCCATGCAAGAAGGCATATTTAACATCTATCTAATGGGCCTCCCATTTATGCGAGGCAGTAAGGGCGAGTACAAGGCGGATGGAATTCATTTTGGTTATGGGGGAAAAGGTTTCATTATAGTCGTTGCCTTCAACTTGAGAGAATTCTTTGGCAATTAACTGGGCCTTATGTCTTTCAACACTTCCATTTGATGCATACTTAGTTCTGTACACCCATTTACAATTGACAAGTTTTCTTTCTTTCTAGAAGAGGTACAAGATCCCAAGTATCATTTGTCATTAAAGAATGATACTCTTCATTCATTGTTGTATCCCAATCTGGATGACCTGAAGCTTCTATGAATGTTTGTGGATCATGAATCTTTGAAACTAGAGCCAAAAGAGAAGAAGTTTGTTGGAACTGTGAACGTGTTCGACGTTGATCTGAAGGATCACCGACAAGATCACCAACTACTTTTCAAGTTGAACGCATCCATTTGGGAAGTGGTTGTATTAGTACAAGTTCATGTTTAATGGACTCATTTGGAGGAAGATGACATGCAGAGGTGGATTTTCATCTTCATTGTCATCATCTGAAGAAGAAAAAACCAAAATAGGAACAAAATATGGCACAAACATCGAATATGGCTTGCAGGTCATAGATGGCACAAACATCGAAGATGGATCACAAGTCATACATGGCACAAACGCCAAAATAGGCTCTCAAGCCAATTTTCATCAAATTTAACATCTCTTCTAATAATAATTTCAATAGAATGAGGTTGAAGAAGTTTGTAACCTTTGACATATTTAGAATAACCAACAAAAATACACTTCTCACTTTTAGGATGTGTTAACATCAGAATTTGCAACCTCTTTCATAGGAATCAAGCATAATTGAAGTTTACCCTCAGGACCATTATGGTATCTATCATGTGGCATTCTACCCATGTTTTCCACAGGAAAAATGAAATGTTTGGGGTTTGAAAAGCTCCAGCATCCTCTGCTTCCTTCCACATGACCGTTGCTCACTCGTCATGCCATGCAAGTTTGCGCTAAGAATTTCGCTCCATGTCACCCCTGCGCATACGTTATTAGGCCACCACATGTTGCGCCTGTATTTGTCACATAAGAAGATCTGCATAACCTCGAGGCGTCAAAATTGACTCACAGAAGTCGTTGGCACCGTCTAAGAACATTCATGTGTGTCGGGCCTCATCCTGATCTTGATGAAGGCAGTTACTGAGAACGAGAGCGGTGGTTGAGACCTCATCTCAGCACATAAATGGAAAGCCAAAAAGGATTGATAGATTTGAGCTCGCGTCTGACAGAGAGTTGCATGCGCAGTCTGACAAAGAAGGTCCAGACGAAAGAGCTCGCGTCTGGAAACAAAAGATTGTCTGTACAGTCTGACAGAGTTGACGCTGACTGAAAACTTTGAATGCAACAATCTAATCACACTCCTAATGGTTGCAACAGTTATGCTTATATATAGACAATTTTGATATTTTGTAAGGGTCAATGGTTGAGCTAGGCTCCCTTATTGTAATATTTTGATGAAGAACATTGGTTCTCTGGTTATGTAACTTGATTTGAGACTTCTTGATTAATCTAAGTCATCTTTTTTATTCCATCTTATTGACCTATGATATTGAGAGAGTTCATGATTGACTGATTCACATGGATTGTTGTACTTGTATTATGATGAATGTTTGATTATAGTGTTGTTATAATGTCTTTCATTTTTCTTGAAAATTTGAATTCAAGAGAATCTTGTGTTTGAGTTTTTTTTCCTCCTTAGGCTGCTAGAAGACCTGATGTCCATAGCAGACCTCTACATTTTCTCACCAAAGTCTTCCTCCTATTCACCTTTACTCCAACTTACTGACTGAAGTTGATACAAGACCTCAATTGCTTGTGCATGTCAGCCCAGATTTTCGGAGTTGGAACGTTATTATCTCGAGTCTTATCCATTTGACCCCCTTAAAATTCATTTACATTTACTGTATAAACTGATGGGTACCGGGATTATCGTCATTACAGTCTGAGGGTGATTCCTAGTGCTAACATAAATGGCGTCGTTGTCGGGGACGGATTTGAGCAGATTGAAGAGCTCCTTGGGAAGAACGACATAGATCAAACTCTTGATGGTAGACAAGAGAGGGATACAATAATTGACTTTAATCATCTACATGGCGACTCCACGTCAGAGACTCCACTAGGGAGGATTTTATTGAAAGAAATATGAAGGGAATGACTAGGTATCATCTTATGAGCTTTCTTCATGAAATTTTGTTGTTCTTTATCAGCTCATTTTTGTTTTTCCCTTCACATATAAAGAGGATCATATTTTTCTTTGTTTATTCGGTTGATCACCAGCCTTCTTTTATATATCCATCCTTGGAAGAAGCAGACCTGCTTTTCTGCTTGTGTTGTAGATGCTGATATTATATCCTCAACTCAGCCTACTCATAAAGATGAGCTTCATATTGAAACCCCTCTTGAATTCAATCACCCTTGCAGTCCTTGGGAGGTTGAAACTAATCCACAACCTCCTCAAATCTCATCACATCCCGTTGTTAATGTTGAGCCTTGCCATCAATGTGTTAACCCTCATATTCAACCCACTAGTTTTCAAACTAGAATCAGAGACAATTTGTTTAAACCTTTAAAGCTTCCATATCATCTTCATCCTTATCCTTATCCTCTTGATTTCTTTAAGTACTTTCCTCATTTTTCTGGAGAGGATCATGTTACAGCTAAGAGGCATGTGGAGGCTTTCGAGAATTTTATTGATCAATTTGAGATAGTTCATGAGGATGTTACCATGAGGTTGTTTTCCAAATCCTTGTTAGGAGATGTTGTTGCATGGTTTAAGGGTTTTGGAGTTGACTCCATTGGTTCTTGGGTCAAGCTATACAATGTTTTTTTAAAGTGGTGGGGTGAGAACAAGTCCCTTGATCAGTACTGGGATGATTTTAATGCCTTGAGGAGAGGGGAAGAGGAAGCCTTGGCTGTCTTCAACAAGAGGTTTTACAGTGTTTATCATAGTATGCCTGTAGAGATCAGACCCACAGAAACTGCTGCCATGGTGTACTATGTCATGGCTCAACATTCAGAGCTTGTCCTTCTCCTCAGAGAAAGGAAATCTACATCTTTATCACAGTTATTCATGGATGTTGAGGAAGTAGAGGAGAACCTTCGAGCTTGTGGCAGGATTCAAAGTCAATATCATCTCAACTTTGAACGTAAGGCAGTTTTTACATGTTGTCCCTATGAAGAGAAGACTATGGATAATTTTGTCTTCGACGCAGGTGTCCATGAGCAGCCCTGTCTTGATGAAAATCATGCGTATGAACAAGTAGAAGCAATAGTTACCATTGTTCCTGAAATGAATATTTTTAACAATTATATTCTTGATGAAATTATTGTTTTAAAGGTTGATCATAGACATGAAAGGCAACCCATTTTTTATGGATATTCTAGTGATGATGAGCAACAATCTTATCTTATATTTGATCACTATGAAGACAGTAAGGATGATGCAGAAGTTGGCCTTGTCACAAAAGACACAACCAAAGAGTTTGACCAGGAGAAACCCTTAGTTGAGGCACGTGAAGAGATCGTTTATACACAGCCAGAAGTAAATCAACAGTCATCAGTGGATCAACAAACTCCTACGTCCAACCTTCTTCCACTTGTACCTACAGTTCACAACAAGCATTTTTTTGACCCACAGATGCTTGTGGCTGTCATTCAATCAAGTGTGCTTGTAGAGGACATCAAGCCATCTGTCAACAACTTTGAAACAGTGAAGGTAACCTTTCATAAGTTAATCATGTGTTGCCTTCAGTTTCGTGACCCTGTCGATGAGTACATAAAGTTACACATTTCAAATGCTTTGGAGCATGCATGCTTGATCTTTTTATTAGCATTTGAAGGTAATATGGGTGATCATAAGAATGAAAATAGTTAGTTTTCACACTTTCCTTGTCTTTTATGGATCATTTGCAGTGAAGCGAAGGATTTAGTTGTCAAACAGTTTGAATGACTATGGTGGAAGTTTGCTTTCACCTAACATTTTGTAAAAGTCAGTTAGCTTAGGTTTTGTACATAAATAAGCTCCCTCAAGAGCATGTGTGTTTGCTTTCATTTTTAGAATAGTGTACTTGTCAGCCTATTTTCTTTAGTACGATGTTTCAGAGCATGACTCCATAACCCAACAACTAAGGCACTGGAACTACTTGTTCTTGGCAGCTCGCAGGGAGCATGCCATCCCCTGTGGAGCCAAATGTTAACACCGGAATTTGCAACCTATTTCATAGGAATTAAGCATAATTGAGGTTTACCCTCAGGAGCATTATGGTATAAATCATGTGGCATTCTGCCCATGATTTCCACAGGAAAAATGAAATGTTTGGGGTCTGAAAATCTCCAGCATCCTCCACTTCCTTCCACGTGATCGTCGCTCACTCGTCGTGCCATGAAATTTTGCGCCAAGCATTTCGCTCCACGTCACCCCTGCGCATATGTTATCGGCCCGCCACCTGTTGTGCCTATATTGGTCACAGAAGAAGATCTGCATAACCTCAAGGCGTCAAAATTGACTTGCAGAAGTCGTTGGCACCGTCTAAGAACATTCATGGGTGTCGGGCCTCATCCTGATCCCGATGAAGGCAGTTATTGAGAATG
The DNA here is from genome assembly GCA_000966675.3 of Picea glauca. Classification (NCBI taxonomy): domain Eukaryota; kingdom Viridiplantae; phylum Streptophyta; class Pinopsida; order Pinales; family Pinaceae; genus Picea; species Picea glauca. The sequence goes on along the minus strand of JZKD02S0958466.1, from coordinate 35,327 downwards.
AGAGCGGTGGTTGAGATCTTGTCTCATCACATAAATGGAAAGCCAGAAAGGATTGGCAGATTTGAGCTCGCGTCTAACAGAGAGTTGCATGCGCAGTCTGACAAAGAAGGTCCAGATGGAAGAGCTCGCGTCTGACAACAAAAGGTTGTCTGCACAGTCTGACAGAGCAGATGTCGACTGAAAACTTTGAATGCAGCAATCCGATCACACTCCTGATGGTTGTAGCAGTTCTGCTTATATATAGGCAGTTTTGATATTTTGTAAGGGTCGATGGTTGAGCTAGGCTCCCTTATTGTAATATTTTGATGAAGAACACTAGTTCTCTGGTTATGTAACTTGATTTGACACTTCTTGATTAATCTAAGTCAGCTTTCTTCTTCCATCTTATTTACCTCTGATATTGAAAGAGTTCATGATTGACTAATTCACATGGATTGTTGTAACTGTATTATGATGAATGTTTGATTATAGTGTTGTTATAATGTCTTTCAGTTTCCTTGAAAATTTGAATTCAAGAGAATCTTGTGTTTGAGTTTTTTTCCTCCTTAGCCTGCTGGAAGACCTAATGTCCATAGCAGACTTCTACATTTTATCACCAATGTCTTCCTCCTATTCACCTTTACTCCAACTTACTGACTGAAGTTGATACAAGACCTCAATTGCTTGTGCATGCCAGCCCAGATTTTCTGAGTTGGAACGTTATTATCTCGAGTCTTATCCGTTTGACCCCCTTAAAATTCATTTACATTTACTGTATAAACTGATGGGTATTGGGTTTATCCTCATTACAGTATGAGGGTGATTAATAGTGCTAACAGGATGTAAAGCTTTCATCTTCTCATCAGGAATGTGAGCCCATGCTGCACTACCAAATACACAGAAGTGGCTTACATCTGGCTTCATATTAGTCCATGCTTCTTCCAGTGTTATGTTTTTTAGAGCTTTTGTAGAAGTGTGATTTACTATGTAATTTGCACATTTGATGGCTTCCACCCAATAATGAAGACTCAATCCTTTAGATTGGATCATACAATTAGCCATTTTCTTTAATGTGTGAATCTTTCTCTCAACAACACTATTTTACTAAGGTGTATATGGAATAGTGTGTTGCATTTGGATGCCATGTGCAATGCAACAACTTGTAAAGTTGTTGTTCACATATTTGTCTCCATTATATGTTCTTAACCTTTGAAATCGATGTCCAAATTGTTTTTCTACAAGGGCCTTATAAGCCAAAAACTTGTCAAAAACTTCACTCTTAAGTTTTAAGAAGTAACCCCAAGTGCATTTGGAGAAGTCATTATTGAAGGCTAAGAAATACTTGCACCTAGAGAAAGAATGAGATGAAACTGAGCCACACAAATCACTATAAACAAGTTGCAAAGGGGTTGAGGCGTGCCAAGAGGCACAATTGTCAAAACCATCCTGATGACATTTGTCGAGAACACAACCAGTACAAACACCATCTCTACAAGAAATAAGAGGAAGATCAATCACCGTGTATCGATTACATACTTGTTGAAATGAGTGATAGTTTAGATGACCATACTACTCATGCCAAAGTTTGTTCAAGTCATCGTTGTGAGCAATAAAAAATGATGGAAAATATGATGACCTAAAGTTTTCAAACTTGTACAACTTTATAATATCATCAACAATTCCAGTTGTGAGGACATGCTTAGGATTTTCAAATCCTTGATTACAACTTGGTGAGTTGAAATCTCTATGGTTTCACCTTCACTTGAATGAGTGATCTGATACACTAATAGAAGGTTGCAGGAAAGACTTGGAACACATAATACATCATTGAAATGAGCATTATCTACCAGAATTGTTCCAAACCCTACAACACTAAAAGATCTATCATTACTAACAAAAAATTCTTAGTGTTACATTAATTAAGAACAAAAAATATGACTTTATCCTTAGCCATATGATAAGATGCTCCATAATCAATAAGTCACTCATTATAAGAAGAAGTAAAAGTTGCATTGAAGGAGAAACTAGAAGCAGAAAGTGCATTTGCATGAGAAGAAGAAAAACAAGAATCAATACTCATTTTGTGCTTCTTCATCGCTTCTTCTAAGGCTTCCATATTTTAAAACATTTAGACTCTAGATGTCCATCTTTCCCACAAAATTTGCAATGTCTATCAATCTTCTTACTTTTGGATTTTGCTCATTTGTCACCATTAGGAGCAAAAGTCGACGGAGAGGGTTTGAGACCTTTGTTTTGCTTGTTGTTGTGGTGAGGATGTTGCTTCTTGATATTCTTGGATTTATCTTTCTGTTGGACCACTAAGGATTTTTTGGATGTAACTGTAGTGCTAATCAATCCAAGTTGCACAAGATTATCTTGCTCTCGAATCAAAGCATCACAAAAAGACTCAAGAGAGAGTCTTTTATAAGCACTCATGAGAGTTTATTTGGTGGTATAAAAGGTAGATACAAAAACATAATATGCATTACCAAGCTTAGCAAAAATAACATATATGCATCGATATTCCTTCACATCTAGGTTGCATTCTATAAATAAAAGTATAAGTGTTTTGAACCTAGATAAATAATCTTCAATGCAAGTAAAATCGTTTGGACTTAAAGTTGTTAACTGATTTTCGAATTGGTGGGCTTGAACAATATTGTGTTTACCAAACACAACTTCAAGTTTTTCCGAAGCTTCATCAAGGGCATTAATTCTTTGAAGGTGAAACCTTAAATCATTAGAGATGGAAATTTTGATTAGTCCACGTGTTTCATCATTTATATTATCCCATTTGACTTTATTTTCATCATCAATGGGTTCTTGTTCTTGTTCTTTTCCCAAGGTAATCCAGTACGATCCTTTACTTCTTAGTGAATCTTCCATATGAGATTTCCATGAGAAGTAGTTGGTGCTGGTAAGCAAAAGATTACTCGAAGAAGCCATATTAAAATATGTAGTCAATATGGATTTAAAGATTGAAACCGATGGTCTGGATAGAAAACTCTCGAAAAAATAGGTAGTTTAAAAAAATGGCACTAAAAACAAACTTCATAAGCGAAAGTTATGCCCTTTTGAAAAAAAACATAAACGATAACCAAAGAGCCATGTGACAAGTAGAAGTTGGTCCACATGATGATATCCCTCCTAATAACTTCACTTTTACAATGCAAAAGAAGGTCACAAGCATACTTAGAATGGAAAATAAATATTTCTTCCTTGGTTTGCAATACTTGGAGGCCAAAGAAATAATGTAGATAGCCTAAGTTTGTCATTTCAAATTTCATTTAAGGATAGATTTAACGTGGGTTAAAAGTTTAGGATCACTACCAGTGAGGGTAAGGTCATCAACAGAAAGAACAAGGATTACGAGATGGCTTCCTACTTTCTTGGTATAGACATTAGGGTCATAGTGACATCTAGAAAAGATGGCGTCGAGAAGAAATTTGTCCATTTTGGCATACCAAGCTTGAGGAGCTTGCTTAAGACCATAAAGAGATTTCTTAAGGCAACAAACAAGGCTAGAGTCATTATGGACATCGTCGGGAGGTGGTTCCATGTAGATTTCTTCTTGTAGATCCCCATGCAAGAAGGTGGATTTGACGTCCATCTAATGGACCTCCCATTTATGTGAGGTAGCAAGGGCAAGAACAAGGTGGATGGAATTACTTTTGGCTACAAGGGCAAAGGTTTCATTACAGTCAATTCCTTCAACTTGAGATAATCCTTTGGCAACTAACCATGCCTTATATCTTTCAACACTTCCATCTTATGCATACTTAGTTTTGTACACCCATTTACATTTGACAAGTTTTCTTCCTTTCTAGAAGAGGTACAATATCCCAAGAATCATTTGCCATTAAAGAGCGATACTCTTCATTCATCGTTGTATCCCAATCTGGATAACCTGACGCTTCTACAAATGTCTATGGATTGTGAGTCTCTAAAACTTGAGCCAAAAGAGAAGAGGCCCGATGGCACTGTGAACGTGTTCGACGCTGATTTGAAGGATCATTAACAAGAACACCAATTGCATGGACCCATCTGGGAAGTGGTGGTACTGGTGCAGGTTCATGTTCATGGACTCACTTGGAGGAAGGTGACAGGAGGAGGTGAATTTTCATCCTCGTTGTCATCATCTAAAGAAGAAGAAGAAACCATAAGATGAACATAAGATGACACAAATGTCGAAGATGGATCACAGGTCGTAGATGGCACAAATGTCGAATCAGGCTCGCAAGCCAATAAATTTTCATCAAATTTAACATTTCTTCTAATAAAATTTGTATTAGAATGAGGTTGAAGAAGTTTGTAACCTTTGACATCTTTAGAATAACACACAAAAACATACTTCTTACTTTTAGGCTATAAAGATTTCCTTTTCTCTCCAGGAATGTGAGTCCATGCTACACTACCAAATACACGGAAGTGGCTTACATTTGGCTTAATGTTAGTCCACTTCTTCCAGTGTTATATTTTTTAGAGCCTTTGTGGGAGTGCGATTTACATAATTGATGGATTTCGCCCAATAATGAAGACTTAATACTTTCGATTGGATCATACAACTAGCCATTTCCTTTAATGTGTGATTCTTTCTCTTAGCAACAACATTTTGTTGTGGTGTATATGGAACAATGTGTTGCATTTGGATGCCCTGTGCAGTGAGGTAACTTGTAAAATTGTTGTTGACATATTCGCCTCTATTATTTGTTCTTGACATTTGAAGTTGATGTCCATATTGTTTCTCTACAAGGGCCTTGTAAACCAAAAACTTGTCAAAAGTTTCACTCTTAAGTTTTAAGAAGTAAATCCAAATGCATCTAGAGAAGCCATCAATGAAGATTAAAAATACTTGCACCCAAAGAAATAAGGAGAAGAAAGCGAACCACACAAATCACTATGAACAAGTTACAAAGGGGTTGAGGCATGCAAAGAGGCATGTTTTTCAAAACTGTCTTGATGATGTTTTCCGATAACACAATCAACAAAAAAACCATCTCTAAGATAAACAAGAGGAAGACCAATCACCATGTGTTGATTACATAGTTGTTGCAATGAGCGATAGTTTAGATGACCAAATCATTCATGCCAAAGTTTGCTTAAGTCATCGTTGTGAGCAACAAAAACTAATAGAAAACTTGATGGCCCAAAGTTGTCAAACTTATATAACCTTATAATATCATCAAAAATTCCAATTGCGAGGACATGCTTAGCATATTTCAAATCCTTGGTTACAACTTGGTGAGGTGAAAACTCTACGGTTTTACGTTCACCTGAATCAGTGATCTGATACACTGATATAAGGTTGCAGGAAAGACTTGAAACACATAATACATCATTGAAATTAACATTATCTACCTGAACTGTTCCATACCTTACAACACTAAGAAATCTATCATTACCAACAAATATTTTCTTGGTGTTACATTCAATAAAAGCATAAAATATGGATTTATCCTTATCCATATGATAAGATGCTCCAAAATCAATAAACTGCTCATTAGAAGAAGAAGTATAAGTTGCATTGAAGGAGAAACCAGAAGCTAGAAGTGCATGTCCATCAAAAGAAGAAGAAGAATAATCCATACTGATGTTGTGCTTCTTCATCGTTACTTCTAAGGCTTCCATCTTTTTAAAACATTTAGACTCCACATGATCATGTTTCTCACAAAATTTGCAATTTCCGTCACTCTTCTTACTTTTGGATTTTGCTCCTTTGTTACCATTAGGAGCAAAAGTCGACAGAGAGGGTTTGAGACCCTTCTTTTGCTTCTTGGGATTCTTGGATTTATCTCTCTTCTAGACCACTAAAGCTTTGTTGGATGTACCTGTGGTGCTAATCAATCCAAGTTGCACAAGCTCATCATTCATATTATAGTATTTGACTTTATTTTCATCATCAATGTGTTCTTGTTCTTTTGCCAAGGTAATCTGATACATTCTTTTACTTCTTAGTAAATCTTCCATATGGGATTTCCATGAGAAGCCATATTAAAATATATAGAGAATACAGATTTAAAGGTTGAAACTAATGGTCTAGATGAAAAACTTTTGAAAAAATAGGTTGTTAAAAAAAACGACACTGAAAACGACTTTGAATGTGAAAGTTATGCCCTTTTGAAAAAAAAAAATGGTAACCAAAGAGCCACGTGGAAAATAGAAATTGGTCCAGGCAGTGATACCCCTCCTTCTAATGACCTCAATTTTACAAATAAGTTGTTTATGAAGTGACCCACTTTTATAGAATAAGCAGAAACCATTTTTACAATGAAGTTACTTTGTAAATTAAAGTTGCATGCAAAAAGTTACTAAAAAAGAAATATTACACCAATTTGGTGTCTGGCTTGGACATGTCCTTAAAATTATATTATTATTATTATTATTTAATTGAAATACACTTTACAACAAAGGCATGAAAATTTTCAAAAAGTAAAAAAAATGAGACTTGAAATCAAGACCTCTTACTAAATAAGACAACTTTTAACCAAGTGAGGTAGTGCAAAACACATTATAATCTCGAGAAGGAGGATTGGGGGTGTTGTTTTTGTTGTTGTTGTGGAAGATAGCCTTGGAGTGCATGCTAAAAAAAATTATATTCATGTGTTCACAGAAGAAAAAAAATTGCTTCTCGACGACAATAATTAGATCTCGATTAGCTTACTCGATTTTATCGCACAGATTGTAGGTTGGACAAAACCCGACACAATCCACAAGAGTGAGATAACTATGAGAGTACCTACCCATTGTCTCTTTAGATAGACACTCCCCTCGCTTTAGTGATGATAAATCACCAAAAGGGGGGAATCTCGATGACCCTAGGGGGATTGAGATGGAAAGTGAGAAGATGATCAATGAAATCCCTATAGGTCAAGCTTGGAAGTGAGAAAGGGATTGGAAAAGAGTCTTGTTGACGAAGGATGGATGTCAAAGTGTTGTATACCTACAAGACAGTGTGAAACCTGCCCGGAACAAGAAAAATGATAGATAAACAAGTTTTTAACCAAAAGGAAACAAGCAAGAAACCTCATTGTCCCAAAAATGAAGCAACATACACACACACACATATAAAGTATTGATAGCTGCAAAATTAACCATGCAAAACACCATATAATTATTGGGTAATCAAGTCCTAATCATATGGATAATATCCCAATATCGTATCACAAGTTTTGATAGGAAAATAGGGATGAAAAATTATGTTATCATCAATGTATATGGAAGCCTTATGGCTATAGAAAACTTTTGATACAATAGAAAGTTCTAGCCATTGAAATCCACAAGAAAAGTACTTGAAAGAAAGCCCTCAACAAGAAGAATAATTAGCACTATTTGGTTGAAATTTACAACAATAGAAAGAGTGACAAAAGATGATTAGACTGTGTTTTGTTGCAGCCCTAATGGTTGTTGCTTTTAATTTATAATAGCAAAAATAATCACTTGTATAAGCTAGATGCCCTAGTGGCTCAAGCAAGCTTATAGCATATAGAATAGATTCAAATTTGAACAAATGCAATATCTCAACAATTCATGTATTCCCATGTAATGATTTTATTTCTCCAATGCAATCAAGACAAGTTCCTTATCAATTGGGTTATGGAGTCTCTTGTTGTAAGAGCTAGGGTTTGCAACTTCTCTAGGGGTGAAGCCCTAGCCCTTACAACAAGAGACTCCATAACCCAATTGATAAGGCACTTGTCTGGATTGCATTGGATAAATAATATCATTGCATTGGAATACATGAATTGTTGAGATATTGGAATATATTCTATATGCTATAAGCTTGCTTGAGCCACTAGGGTATCTAACTTAGCCAAGTGATTCTTTTTGTTGTCATAAACTGAAAGCTACAACCATTAGGGCTGCAACAAAACACTCTTTAATCAACTTTTGTCACTCTTTCTACTGCTCAAAATTGCAAGTAAATAGTGCTAGTTATTCTTCTTGTTGAGTGCTTTCTTTCAAGTAATTTTCTTGTGTATTTCAATGGCTAGAACTTCTTGTTGTAGCAAAATTTTGCTACAACCACAAGGCTGCCCTAAACATTGTTGATCACATAATTTTGCAGCCCTATGTTTCCATCAAAACTTGTGATGCAATATTGGGATATTATCCATATGATTAGGACATGATTACCCAATAATTAAATGGTGTTTTGCATGGTTAATTTTGTAGCTATCAATACTTTACATTGTTGTTATATATATATATATATATATATATATATCTTTGTGTGTGTGTGTTGCTGCATTTTTGGGACAACAAGGTTTTTTTCTTGTTCCCTTTTGGCTAAAGGTTTGTTTATCTATCATTTGTCTTGTTCCAGGCAGGTTTAACATTGTCTTGCAGATACACAACACTTTCACAACCATCCTTCATCAACAAGACTCTTTTCCAAGCCTTTTCTCACTTCCAAGCTTGACCTGTAGGGGTTTCATTGGTCATCTTCTCACTTTCCATCTCAATTCCCTTAGGGTCACTAAGATTCCCCCCTTGTGGTGATTTATCATCACTAAAGCGAGGGGAGTGTCTATCTAAGGTGACAATGGGCGGGTACTCCCGTAGTTGTCTCACTCTTGTGGATTGGGTCGGGCTTTTCCCAACTTACAATATGTGCAATAACATTTTGGCGTCGTTGCCAGGGAGGATTTTGAATCTTCTCTTGAGCCCTAACGACATTCTCGCAAGTTATTCCCAAAGTCTTTCCCTTAGCTTTCTCGACGTGTCCATTTGAGGAAAGTTCCCCTTGGGCTCACCTGATTTTCCCATTAAGGTGTATTTCAAGATAATCGAACCATGGCTCTATGGGATTTCCATGAGAGATATCCTTTTATCGATATTACAAATGTCCCTGGGTATCCAAATCATATTCCTCAGGAGTGGAGAGATAATTGTCCTTAATACAATGGAAACCCTACCTTGACGGTTTCTCATGTGCTACACTTTCTCAAATATGTCCCTCATTTGAAATTAATTCATGAAGATGTACTAATCAAGTTCTTTATGAGTTCTTTGCAGCCAAAACAAAGAGTCCTTCTCAATTATAGTTTTTGTCCCAGGAGCATCACTTTGTTCACATGTCTCTTCAATATTTTCTTTAAAAAGTGTGCCATCAAAACTGAAAAGGATGAAAGCTTAATTAGTTGTCTCACCAAGGGATTCGAAACATCAAAATCTAGGTTTCTACTTGGAGAACGAGCCCATGAAGAAGGGGAAGACTCCAAGGAAGTGCAAGACCTTGGTGATGATGATATTTGTCCTTTTGATCTTTGAAGAGAAATCAGATAAAGCGATCCTCATTGAGAATTAAACCCCTTACGATGAAGAGGCGTGGGAGTAGCATGTCCATTAAGAAAGATACCAAGAAGAAAAAAAATAATTGCGACAAAGTGAAACATCTAGAGAACCTAGATGAACATCCTACCAATTTGCTTGCACTAGATCTCGTTGAGACATGTCATCGAGTAAACTCCTTGTGTGTCGAGATTGCAGAAAAGTACGGTTTTAGTGATGAGGAATCCATTATCGGGGAGGACTTTCATGAAATGCAACATGTCAAGGACTCAAATGAGACATCAACATCTTCCCTCCCATTTGATGGAGATGAAGTTGTCCAACCTCGCTTTTTCCCTGCACATGAAGACGAAGAGGCGATTGGTCCAGATGATGCTGGCATTTTCATGGAGGACCTCTCCGACATGGTTGGTCAACACATTGATGATTTCATACAGGTTGACAAACATAAATGGGATGTGGGTTGCTTCATTTTTTATAGAGATCCCATTTACGACATAAAGGTTAGTTCTCATGCAAAGGGATTTGAATTATCATCTTCAGAGAGTTGGTATTCATGTGCATATGATTCAAATTCTTGGCAACCTAGTGATGATATGGTCACAAATTTATTTCATCTGTTTGAGGATGACTTGTCACCACATACTCATGATGACTTCTAGTCATCTCTTGGGGGTTATGATTCATATCCTTTTAAGGATGTGGGATTGTCCTGTGAAGAGATCCAACAACCTTCGTACTCAGAATTTGATGGGCACCAGGTCGTGGCCAGCCCAAAGCTGTCAGAAACTTGCACTATAGAATGGAGGTATTTTCATTTTGAGGTTTTCTACAAGGATTTGCAAAGGGAGAGGCAACAATTTTCTGCCTCCAGACATGAAGTCGTCCCTTACCTCTTATCTTCCTCTTTGGGAAACCATGCAGTTTTCTTCCAGTCTCTCATTTCCTCTCAGTCCTCAGGAAGCAATGATGTGCAAAATGAGTAATAATATGAGACATCATCTATATATGCTAGACCTCTTCAACAATGGTTCGATCATGCTTGTGGATTTTTTGTCCAACAAGATTTCCTCCCTCTCACCCATATCCATGAGTCCCATTTCATGATTGATTATATGTTTATTTATGCCCATGATTATTTTGTGCCTAACTTATCTTTGTTGTATAGCATGATTAAGCACAAGGGGAGATACCTTGATGAAATGATGAACATGTGGTTGCACTAGTTGTACAACTTATCCTGGCATTTCAAGACTTGACCTTCAGGGCCCTAGGTAAGTAGGTAGGTCGTCTTGCTTTCTTGCATTTGCATCTTGCTTGCTCATGGTAGTTTAATTGCATCTCATTGATGTTTTCATTGTGCTCTACTTGCATGATTGCTTTACATCATTTGTTTTCATCATGTTACATGTTAGTTTATAAATTTTGAAAAAATGCAAAATTTTATTTTCTAAGATTAGTTGTCAATTTTGATTTTTGAGATTTTGATCATATGGACAAAGGGTGAGTGAGCCACCTTGGATGTTATGGTTTTTCATTTCCATGTGTGTAGTAACAGGTCATACCAGGATATGTTGAGGTTCTCATGCACTATGCAGTGAGTACATGTCCCCAGGTAGGAGCCAAATGTTATCCCCCATTCCTAGGGATAACCAAGGAGATGATGTCTTGAGGCCCTCAATTTGTAGACATGGAGTACTGAAATATGGATTGACTTATAGTGTCCACATACACAGATGGAGCCTTGCCTCACCACCATACATCACCTCGTGATCAATGGCTACACCATTCACCACACCAGCTTGCCTCAGAAAGGATAACATGACTTTCTCCACGAGGTAACGAGTTCGGTGTTTTGGTAAGTGTCATTTTAATAAATGAAGCATTTGAATATGTCGCAAAGGGTCCTTTCTTGATTTTGAAAATGGTTGCTTGGAAATTATGCTCTTTGCCTTATTTTGACATTGGTGGTTGACATTGTTGTCTTAGTAAGTCATCGCCCTCGGGGAAAGGGTTGCTATTGGGGGGTCTCCTGATGAGTCATTGTATCGCTCCCACACATACTTGCCACTTTTCATGTTTATTTCCCTGCACTTCCTCATCCTTTGGGTTTTCGGGCCACATTGACCCAAGAAGGGCTTGTACCTCATTTCATGGGAAGAAGGGGTTGAAGGCCTAGATGCTTGTAGCAGACAAAAGATAAAAGCCAATCATAAACCTTCCAGATGCTCGCCTAGGGATCCCAAGAACAATGAAATGTTTCTCACAAGAATTGAGGGACCCATAAAATAAACAACTATTTAAACATGCAAACCAAGGTAGAGCATGTGTGGGCAATGTTTTTCATGCTTGGGTAGAAGTCCCACACATCGTCTTCAATTTGGGGAAGCATAGTGTGACCAAGGTAGAGTTAAAGTGGGAAATGTTTTTCATGCTTAGGTAGAAGTCCCATTTTAACTTCAACTTGGAAACACTCTAACAAATTAATGACAAAAAGGGTTTGGAAAAATCATGCATCACAGATGAAGGACAACACACCCTCTATAAAGGCACCCGTAAATGAGACAATATTTGCGAAACCTCATGCCCAAAAATACTACCCCAATCCACCTCATACTCTTCACATGACTTATAGAGGGTCCACTTGGGAAACACTCATTAACTTGGGAAACACTCTACACTCAACTAATTGGACATTTTGTTTTGTGAGACCTTGTATAAATAAAGGTCATGGCATTTCATTTACATCATATCATAACACTTGAGAATTACATATGTTTATGGCTGAAATTTTCCCCCCTCTTGGGTAAATCACATGTCTCTCTCTTTGATGCCATTTGGATGCTAGTTACTTGTCTTGTAGAAGGAAGTGGGGCATTATCTCTTGGATGCTTATCTCTTGCATGTATGGTGGAATATTCATGGTAGATAAGGGTTATATTTACAATCTTTTAGAATTGGTAAAGAATTTTTGCATATTGTTAGTATTTCTTCTTGTTTCATGGTTGTTCTTATATAAACCCTTGGAGGAGTATAAGGGCATACACCCTCCACCAAGATTTATCATTA
>JZKD02S0958465.1:24520-51947 GCA_000966675.3 Picea glauca | reverse complement strand
TTCTTTAACATAGAGATTAACCTCACATGTCAATATATTCTTTTTACAAGAACAAGCCACAATATTGTTCAATAACATAAGTGGATATGGCCCGAAAACGAACCTGGTGAAGAATTCGAGGATTTTTGGGAAGTGATATGATGTTTTATGATAGTGCTGCAAGAATGTAATTTTTCTAGTAGCGTCCCTGTTTTTTTGCACATGTGCTGCTAGAACATAGCATTAAATTAAAAAAAAATCCCCCTGTAGATCAGGGTACTAACACTAACTCTTTCTAGGGATGATTCTCTCCCTATGAGGCATCAATAAGTTGCAGAACAACGTGCCTTCATCGTCTCTATCCATGCAACCTGCCATTCAATGTTGAAACCATACCATAGAAGTGCCTTATCCATTGGTCTATGGAGTCTTATACCGCTGCCAAATATTTGCAACTTGTTCAAATTCTGAACACACGTTGCTGGAAAAAAAAAAACTACTGCAAACTAGTGCTTGAATACAAGTTTATTTCACACACTACCCTACTCTTAATTAGTAAAATCAACTGATAATGTGTAATCATAATTCCAATGAAGCCATGATAGAATCCAACTGACTATAAGATATTTTTATATGTAGATGAAATTAAAAGAAGAATATAACATTTGCAGTGTAAATTTGATTTGCAGCACATACTTACAACTACAATCCACTTTGATTCCAAACGTTGCAAGGCTGAAAGCTTCTGAAAACCATAACTCCATGTAAATGGCCGCTAGGTCATGAAAATGCAGTTGATGTAAAAAACCAAACTATCCATTTGCAGTTCCTGATCTGTTAGTGAGACCATGATTTCCTTGATCTTCGTGGAAAAACCCATGATCAACATTGGTTCCATAACAAACAGGGTCAACAATACATTCTTGCAATATGAACTTGTTGATTTTCTTGACAATTGGTAAAGAAGGCATTAACAATTTCTCATGCATTTCTTCCTAATCTCCTTTACTATATCCTTGTGACTCAAATCCGTAACTATCTTCTGCTAATGTATACATTTGCTCTTTGACATCAAAATACTCAAAAGAAACATCTGGATCTTAATGAACATTTAAAACAATAGATACATCTAATACAATGTCAAATGTATCTACGATATTACTATCATAATGAAGATCATTCAAAACCTATTGAACCTCATGGCAAGTACTTTCTTCTACAACATATTCTTCATCACAAATATACTGTAACTAGCAGAGTCTTTACAAAGCAAAGAAAACTCATCACAACATCTTTCATAAATATGTTCAATAGAAAAATACTCTTTACAAAACAAATTGAAAGCAGCATGGAGGCCCGTCAAAGAGATGATACTAGCAACTAGAAGAGATCGACACTAGTCACGAACAATTCCCTCCAAAGAGTATATGGAAATATTGATCTTAACATCCTCATGCACGATCTGAAGTCGATGAATAAAATCATGGAAATCTAGCAAGTGTTCAGCTAGTACTTCCCAATCTTCTCCTCTAAATCTAGGAATGCAACCTTCCCATTCATCTCTACTACATATTGGATTTGGAAAACCAACTATCTTTGAAAAATCACAAAAATCATACCTATGAGCTAAGATCTTGTCCATTTCAAACTAGTGGATTTGCCAATATATCTATGAACAATTGAGTTGCCATGGTGAAAAATAAGCATTCTAAATGCATCTAGCTTCAGTTCACCATCCAAAGCTAGATATTTACTTTGTCGTTCTCCCAGGGAAGATATTTTCACTTCCATCCCTGGAAACGACACCAAAAGATGTTAGTCCCTAAAGTTTTACTTGAATGCTAAAGGGAAAGCTAGGGCATCATCAAGTTATTGCAATGAATTTTATAGATAAATGTATATTGGGTAGATCAGGATGAATAAGAAAGGTAGAGGAAATTAGGTTCAAATCCAACTAAAGGGTATCATTTCATAGGCCAAAGGCAAGCTGATGAACAGTAAACATTTAGAGAGATAACATGAAATGAAAGAAGAAAACACTTAATGAATGTGAAGGCCCTGCAATCTGCTCATCCTTCTACATTCATGAAGAAGATATTTAGACAAAAATATCATTTTAATCTAAATCAAAATATCTGGAAAAAAAAAATACAATTTACAGAGAATGAACAGTGGAATATCTGTTGTTAGTAAATATGCAACTGCGTAATGACTAATGCATTGCAAGAATCATAATTGTCATCATATAAGAAGAAGGGAAAATGATATGGAACACAAGTAAATTGTTCATAAACTTGATGCTCTAAGCATGAAAATGCAAAAATTACATAACACAAATTTACATCTTATTCAAGACTATAATATCTCTCTCAAACCCCTCTCGGGTCCCCCTTTTTTCTTTGTCATATTTGTATTACAATATATAGAATATAATCTATCAGTTTCAATCTCCAAACTAGTCGATCAAATATCTCCTAAAGACCTAGTATATAAATTAGCTACCACAGATATAAGATATGATAAGATTTGGATTAATTCTAGATCCTATTTATGGTCAAGCCTTGACTATTCTATATTTATCCTTTATCGATGCCAAATGGATTAGAGAGAAGCTTTTTTAATGCCAAAAATTTGCCCAAAGCTGAAACTCCATCCCCCTTGTTGCGCTGATTTTATGCTCAAATGATAGAACTGATTTTGATTTTCTTAACAAGCTGGATACCTTGTCATCTAATATAATCGGCCACCTGTCTTTTCGAAGGCTTGATGCTTCCTAAAAATATGTAAAAGACTCTGTCGAATTGTTTACAGCTCGAAGAACATCTCTTATACATAAGATTGCTAAGAATTCTTCATAATCAGTATGCATCTTTGGGATGCAATTTCAACAGAAATATTCTTGCTTAACCATTCATAGACTACTACATGCACTTCCTAGGACTACTGAGGAGAAGATACTTTTCATGTACCAATGGACCGATCAAGCTCATGTGCAGTAACCACATCATCTTCAAGCTGGGGTGTATTTCGTTGAATTTGGGCCCTTTTTTACGAAATGCATTCCTCTCAAAGCAGTCGTTGCTATTGTTTATTGAAGATTTTGTAACTGTGATGATCTCCACGAACATAGGAATGCAACCCCAAAACTGCAAGTTTAAACATAGATATATATCACTGTGTTTTTAAAGGACTTCACTGCCATCACAAACATGATATTTTCCATTAACATCCATCTTCTTTTCATCTATCATAGATCTTCCTGTGTGTAATCATTTTGTTTACAAGCTCTTGTTCCAAGATGCCAAGGACACATCGCACCATACACAAACAAGTTAAGGTCATACAACTGCAACATCAGTATGTTTAGAATGACCATCTCCACTCTGTAGGATTCAAACAATCTTCAAACCCTAATCCATAAAAAACCATGCAAATAAATTTCACTTTGATTCAATCATAATGGCGCTCATGGTATTTTGAGATGGGCTTCCAAAAACTCTAACTTCTTCATTGCCATGACAGTTGGGTGCACATGCCATTTGTGCATTAGCTCATGACTTGGAGTAGAAGTTTGACTTGGGCCTATGCTTTTAACAATGCCTTAGCTCTTATGCAAAAGAAAACGCTTTACCCGCTACAAAGGATCTATGAGCCACAACATCACCACAATATTGACTATATCAAAAACTCTGTCAAACAAATTCTCCGGGAGCTATAGAGACAATGTGCCAATCTCCACGCCAAACTCAACTTTACAAATAGAGTCTAGTTTCATTCTCATAAAAAAAAAATGCATATCCAGGGACTGCTGATATGTGAGAGAATATGAGTGATTTTGAGAAAGTATTCTTAGAAAATTTCTGTGCTAAAATCCCTCATGTATGAGAGAATCCGGCGATGTATGTGATTGTAGTTGAGGAGCTTCTCAGCGGCTGCACCTAAAAATAACCAGGTTTTGGGACCCACCTTGTTCCTATGATGGAGTATGTACATCCATAGCCATGACACTTGTAAATTTGGCGATTTTTGGATTGCATTCAGTGAGAAAAATCCCACGCGATGAGGAGAAATGAAAGACTGTTGTTTATATGCACTGATGATTCCAGGATTCATCGACGCGTAGTGCACTAGATCCCTCTCCTTGGTGGTTTGGCGCTTGGTCTATGTCAAGCTTTGTCGTGAGCGTTGCTTTGTGACTTGACCTATGATGAATTGTTGGCTCTTGAATGTATGTCGAGCTTTGTTGTGAGCGTTGCTTTGTGACTTGACCTATGATGAATTGTTGGCTCTTGAATGTATGGATATTTGGGCTTGCTTTTCCCACCATTTATTTTTATAAATGAAAAAGCACAAGAATGCCTTGAATGTATGGATATTTGGGCTTGCTTTTCCCACCATTTATTTTTATAAATGAAAAAGCACAAGAATGTTTTTGAACACTCTCCCTAGTAAAAAGCACAAGAATGCCTTTGAACATTCTTCCTAGTGCCTTTTTTGAACACTCTTCCTAGTAAAAAGCACAAGAATGTCTTTGAACACTCTCCCTAGTGTTTTTAAATAAATGAAAAAGCACAAGAATGCTTTTGAACACTCTTTCTAGTAAAAAACACAAGAATGCCTTTGAGCACTCTCCCTAGCACGGATCAAATTTGAAGGGAAGGGTTATATTTCAAATTGAAGGGCTAACTTTATTGTAACCCTTCTAAATTGACATGTTAAAATAAATTATTCTTTTCATATGAAAATGAAAAAACAATTAAAATTTCAGTTATAAAACATTCTAATTAAATTCCATAATAACATACTCAAATTATTTCTAATTTATTTTCCAAATTTCATTTTATCAAATCTAACGTCATAAAAATTGTATATATATATAATATCTTTATCAATTATTTTATTACTAATTGAAACTTTTCTTTAATTGAAATTGTATACATATGTATATAATATCTTTATCAGTTATTTTATTACTAATTGCAATTTTTCTTTAATTTAATTTAATTGACAGAAAAATTGCACACAATAATAATTCAACTAATTTTTTTTTTGTTTCCTTTTATGGAGTAAAGTTAAACATTTGTAATAGTTAATTGAATTGATTTCTTACCATTATATAATTAATTAACTAAAACTAAAAGAAACACAATTAATAATCAACCAACACTAAAATAAACATATTAATATACAAACTATAAACATTAGCAATTGATTAAAATAAATTAAATTAATAAAATATTCACTAGTGCTAGATGATAGGAAGAAGAAACTCTTTGTGGAGAAGAAATGAGGGGGTGGAGATTCTCTTTAAGTGGCAACCCAAAATTTTAGCATTAATAAAACAATATAATTGGATAATAACCGTTTACACATGAAACATGAAATGGACAAGTAAGGAACAACATTTTTTGGTAATTTAAAACAAATCATAATTAATTAACTAAAATTAAAAACCATATAACCTAATAATCAATAAAAAAAAATATAGATTAATAATCAACTAAAATTTAAAAAACATAATTAATAATAAAAAAAATTAAATAAACATATTAATATTTACTTCTAAAAGTATTTTGTATCTTATTTCTCTTTATTACTAAAAGTATTTTATATCTCTTTATTAGCTTTAGCTGCACACACAATTTATTCCATCATGAAATCAACATTACCATATAGAATTGTATTTTATATCTCATTTATTAGTTGCTTATTACAGGGAATTTATTGAATAATGAACCCGAATTTACTCACACCCAGATTGAAACTCAATTTCAATACCAATTTGATATCCTCTAATGTATGCGGGTGGAATTGCTACTCAGCATCTATGATTGATACAGAGTGGATTGGTTAAAGAACCCACAAACGGAGGATCACAAACATAGATTATGTAAAACAAAAAAGGTAAATAAGAAAGTTCACTAAGAGTTTCTCACAAGAGCAAGAGCCAAGGATCTAGCTTACGAAATGCTTAAGGAGCTCTATATAAGGATCTCGCTTTACTATTTCTAAAGAAGTTTTTGGTCGGCTTATGGTGTTGAATCGAAAGCATGGAATTATGAACTGAATCAACTACATTTTTATTGGTGGTTCTTCTGTGGAGCTCTCCTCCCCAATGTGTAGGTAATAGTTCGATCTTATATATGATATTTTCATTTATATCTAACCGGGAGAAACACAAGCTACACTAACATATATTGGAAAACTTTCAAAAAACTAACACAATACTGCACAAGAAACAATATTGTGGAGAATAAATGAGCCAGATAGATTCTTAATACAACGAAACAAAGATAAACCTACAACAAAACAAAGATCCAGAATTCGGAAGGGTTGTCTTGACAAAAGAAATTGGCTTACATTGTGTAGTAATATATCTCCCAATTTCCAATTCACGAGTCTGGTTGTTGCTGGTGTTTAGAGAATTCACATCCAATTCACAACACTAGTTGTTGATGGTGTTTAGAAAATCCACCATTTATCTTTCATCTCTGTGAGTTTAATAAATAAAATATGCATGCATGCATGAGCTCCATAAAAATAGGATTGTATTATACAAAAAATATAACAATTTTTTTTTGAATTGACTTGACATATGAAAAATTGGTAATATTCTTTATTTTATTACTAAGATATAGAGAAAAAGATTCTTAACATTTTTTTTCTATTACTAAGATATAGGGGAATTGGAAATGACTAATAAACTAAAAAACTTATAAAAACAATAAAAGATAAAAGTAGAACTTATTAAGGAAATTTCTAAGTTTCTAACTCATAGAGTAATAAAAACAATGAAAAGTGAATATATTAAAAAAAAAATCCTTGCCTTTCAAATGAAAAAATATAAAATAATTTCTATTTCAAATTTGACAAGTATTTTTTTATATTAATTTTCATTTGCATTGAAAATAATTTTAAACCCTTCTATGAAGGGCTACAGTGCTCCTGAAGGGCAATGAAGACTTCAATTTTGATCCCTGCTCCCTAGTACTTGGGCTTGGTTGTTCTATAACATAGAGATTGGCCTCACATGCCAATATATTATTTTCTTTTTCACAAGCCACAAGCTTGGGTGTTCTATAACATAGAGATTGGCCTTACATGTCAATATATTCTTTTCTTTTTTACAAGCCACAAGTTTGGATGTTCTATAACATAGAGATTGGCCTCACATGCCAATATATTTTTTTTTTTTTACAAGAACAAACAACAATATTGTTCAATAACATAAAAAGAAAAAACACAAGAATGCCTTTGAACACTCTCTCTAGTACTCGGGCTTGGGTGTTCTATAACATAGAGATTGGCCTCACATGCCAATATATTCTTTTCTTTTTTACAAGAACAAGCCACAATATTGTTCAATAACATAAAAAGAAAAAGCACAAGAATGTCTTTGAACACTCTCCCTAGTACTCGGGCTTGGGTGATCTATAACATAGAGATTGGCCTCACATGCCAATATATTCTTTTCTTTTTTACAAGAACCAGCCACAATATTGTTCAATAACATAAAAAATCTGGATATGGCCCGAAAATGAACTTGACGAAGAATTCAAGGATTTTTGGGAAGTGATATGATGTTTCATGATGTCGCTGCAAGAATGTCATTTTTCTAGTAGCATTCCTGTTTTTGGCACATGTGTTGCTCGAACATAGCACCAAATTTAAAAAAAAAATCCCTTGTATATCAAGGTACTAACAGGAACCATGAAAGACTCTAGCACTTTATGAGGTGTATTGAATCTCTTTTGTCAGGAAAGAAGGATGGAAATCAATGTGGAAAAATCTTGTTTAATTCTCAATGATCTTCCTAATAATCTTTTGAAACAAATAAATGATTTACTTCCTTACCCTAGAAAGGACCTCCATTATGGTTTCAAGTATCTTGGGTTCATTCTTAAGCCCAATAGTAACATATTTGTATATTGGATCCGATTGTACAGGAAGGTCGAGGCTAGAATCTTCCTTTGGGTCAACAAAATTTTGTATAGAGTCGGAAAACTCACATCAGTCATGACCAAAATTAAGAAACTAAACTTTTAGTTCTTATGGTCTGGATTGGGTTCTTCTGGAGGTCTTCCCCTAGTGAAATGGTCTCAAATATCCTCCTCTAAAAACCTTGTAGGATGGGAATTGAAAAATATTTTCCTTTTCACCCAGCGATTAGCTACTCAAAGTCTTTGGAGGTTGATGCTTAACAATGGACTATGGGGTAGAGTCATGAAGACCAAATACAAGAAGCAGATATCAATTGAAGATGGATTCCAACTCCTGAGGAATTTTTCCAACAGATCCATTAGTTGGAAGGCATTGGTCCACGCTTTCCCACTCGTGGGACAATGGACAACTTGGAATATTGGGANTATAACATAGAGATTGGCCTCACATGCCAATATATTCTTTTCTTTTTTACAAGAACAAGCCACAATATTGTTCAATAACATAAAAAGAAAAAGCACAAGAATGCCTTTGAACACTCTCCCTAGTACTCGGGCTTGGGTGTTCTATAACATAGAGATTGGCCTCACATGCCCATATATTCTTTTCTTTTTTACAAGGACAAGCCACAATATTGTTCAATAACATAAAAAATCTGGATATGGCCCGAAAATGAACTTGGCGAAGAATTCAAGGATTTTTGGGAAGTGATATGATGTTTCATGATGTCGCTGCAAGAATGCCATTTTTCTAGTAGCATTCTTGTTTTTGGCACATGTGTTGCTCGAACATAGCACCAAATTTAAAAAAAAAATCCCTTGTATATCAAGGTACTAACAGGAACCATGAAAGACTCTAGCACTTTATGAGGTGTATTGAATCTCTTTTGTCAGGAAAGAAGGATGGAAATCAATGTGGAAAAATCTTGTTTAATTCTCAATGATCTTCCTAATAATCTTTTGAAACAAATAAATGATTTACTTCCTTACCCTAGAAAGGACCTCCATTATGGTTTCAAGTATCTTGGGTTCATTCTTAAGCCCAATAGTAACATATTTGTATATTGGATCCGATTGTACAGGAAGGTCGAGGATAGAATCTTCTTTTGGGTCAACAAAATTTTGTATAGAGTCGGAAGACTCACATTAGTCAAGTTGGTTCTAAAAATCATCCTAGTTTACTGGAAGTCAATAGTAGCAATTCCTAAAGGCATCTTGACCAAAATTAAGAAACTAAACTTTTGGTTCCTATGGCCCGGATTGGGTTCTTCTTGAGGTATTCCCCTGGTGAAATGGTCTCAAATATCCTCCTCTAAAAACCTTGTAGGATGGGACTTGAAAAATATTTTCCTTTTCACCCAGCCATTAGCTACTCAAAGTCTTTGGAGGTTGATGCTTAACAATGGACTATGGGGTAGAGTCATGAAGACCAAGTACAAGAAGCAGATCTCAATTGAAGATGGATTCCAACTCCTGAGGAATTTTTCCAACAGATCCATTAGTTGGAAGGCATTGGTCCACGCTTTCCCACTCGTGGGACAATGGACAACTTGGAATATTGGGAATGGGAAGAAAGTTAGAGTTGGTGAAGTCCCCTGGATGAGATCTGAAAATGGTTACAAATTATCGACCTCTATAGTTCAAAAAAACATGCTAATGGTATATTCTTCATCGAAGATGTCAAATCCCAATCTCCTCAGGCGAGATGCATATCTGGTTGGAACTATTTTGTTGATGTGGGTCTAGAAGGGAATGATGCAATCGATTGGAATCGTTTTTTTGATTTTCTAGTTTTAAACTATATCAGGATTCGGGAGGAGGAAGAAGATTCCCTTTTTTGGACTAAAAATCCAACTATCGAGGATTACACTGCAAATATGGGGTATCAAACTCTTATGGAGGATTGGGATCTAGTTGAAAACAAATGGTGGTGGGGCCCTATCTAGAAGCTAAAAGCTCCTCTTCATAGTAAAATTACTCTTTTTTTGGCCATCAATGACAAGCTTCACGTGGGATAATGACATCAAACATGGGTGGTGTAGCCCAATTATTTGTTCTCTCTATATGGCCAATGAAAAAATGGTAAACCGTATCTTTATATTCTATCCCTACTCTGTGTAGATAATGAAATTAGTAAAAGACAAAAACAGGAAAAATTCCTCCTGGACCAACTTGCATCTTGATAGCTACCTTAAGGGATGGTTAACAGAAAAATCGTTCAAGCTCTACAAAGTCTTTCCATGCATCTACGTAAATATCATCTAGTGGGCATGTACTGCATGGATCTTTAGTGCCTCTCGAAGTCTCATCCGGCCTCATAATTAAAAACAAGGAATTCAAACTTGATTTTAAAGAAAAGAAGCCCATAATTCCAATAATGCGTGATCTCATCTAGGAAACATCATGGGTTTTTTCGAGGGCACCTCCCAAGGCCATCCTACGTAATGTGGCATTGGTGTTGTGGCATTGGTGTGGTGCTATTTTTCAATCAAAACCATTTCTTGTATCTAAGATACTCCCTAGGAAGAGGGAATAATATTGGATCAGAGTTCATATCTTTGTGGTCGTTGCTAGAAACTGCCATTAAAAAAAAGGTATAAAAAAACTACAGATCATGGGCGACTCTAAATTAGTTGTAGATTGGGTAAATAGAAAAGTTTTGGTATTAGACATTCGTCTGCAAACTATGCTATAAGACATCCTTCTCTCTTAATTCAATGGAATAACATTCTTGTTGCCATATTCTTTGTGAACTCAACATAATCTCTCTAAGGAATCCCTGGTTCTACCTTTAAGGACTTGTGGGATATATGAATCTATCGAGGGAGAGGAACTCATCTCCATGGAGTTCCAAATTTAACTCTCATATGCATTAATGTATTATTGGAAATTTTTGCATGATGAGATTAACAAATGCAAAGTAAAAATAATCTAAAGATGTTTTGATTTTATAATTTTTTTTTATGGATGTATAGATAACAGGTTTTTGTAAAGGTCTTTATGATTTTATTAAGGCGACATGGATAAAAATCCTGCTATGCCTAGTGGTGTTCTCTCCAAACAATAATATATATATTCACAGTTATGAATATAAAGATTTTTTCTATGGGAAAAAAACATAGAGCATCTAAATAACGATTATAATTATAAATGGAAGTCTTCATAAAATAAATACATTCTTTTCAATATTATATAACAATCAGAAAATTTGTAATTACAACTTACTTTGAGTTTTTTGTTTTTTTCATTATTCCTAGCATCATCATGTAATAGTACCTCTCCACTAGAAGCCATTTAATTTGTAAATCTAATACAACAATAGGCTAATGAAAGAAGTACATAAAATCCATGGAATAAAATATATGCATAATTTGATATGAATATTGAAAATACACACACATGCTCTTTTCTTTCCTTTAGTTACCTTTTCCCTCAAAGTCAACTTAATAATATAACGTTGTGTTTAGGTAATGGATTTGGGTTGAATTTTTCCCTATGATGTCTGAGATTATAGTCTAGTCGCGACAACTAGACTACTGAGTCTCTCCAAACCTCTTCATCAAGAGTTGGGAGACATTACAGGAAGAAGCACAAGACGAGGAAGATCCAAGGAATTTGCAGATATTAGATATTGAAGCAGAATGCATAGTCGAAGGTGTTAGCACTAAGATTCACCTTCAGATTGCAAGAGGATAATCCCATCACCCATCAAATAGGTTTGTAAATGTAGATTTATGATAGAATGTCAAATGGACAAATCTCAGCATAACAATGTTCCAACATAGAAAATCTAGGCTAGTATGCATAAGCAAATGGGGTTTTGGTTAACTTCATTCAGTGGTTTAAAGATAAATGTGAGTATATGGAAGACTTGGTGAGGAAGATGAATAGGTCTGTTATAAGAATCGGGCTTTCTAGCAGCTAGGTGAAGAAAAATCTCATACACAAGAACCTCTTGAACTAAACCTTATAACATTGATAACATTTACAGCAGCATCATAATAAAACATACATTATAAAAAAACTATAACATATCATAAGAAACATTCAATAATGAGCAATCAGAGTAAGAAGAAGCAAGATGATGAAAGGAAGTTGACTTCTATTAATCAAAATATCTCAGAACTCATACATAAAACCAAAGTATGGCTTTGTCTTATCAAAACATTACAATAGGGAGTCTCTGCTCAACCATTCGAACCTCAAAATAACATTCTCATGTTGTATATATAGCTTAAACAGTAAGTAACAACATGAAGTGTGAGCTAGACTCTCTAACCTAGGTTTCTCCCACTAAAAACTACTAGTCTAACATTTGTACAAGTGGAGCTAATAGATTGCTAGAAACATGGATCATGTTGGCAACAACTCTAACAAGATAATCATGACATAATTTGTTGTTCCTTGGGCGCATCTCCATCAGTGCCATGTGTCCTCCAAGATTTTGTGCTAAGCTCCATATGCCACCTGGTGATCGTCGATTCCCTCCAAATCCATCAAAGCTAGAAAGGGCAGTGAATCCATAAATGTTGACTGTATCAGCCAATTTGTAGCAGTTTTCATAGCACATTCAATAGCAGATTTCATAGCGCTCGCTTGTGTAAATCTATTATGCAACAGATTCTGTAGCACATTGGGTAGCAAATTTCATAGCGCCTACCTGTTTAAACTGTTCTACAGTAGTTTTCGTAGCAAATATGCAATTATGTTTGTGTGGATGATTCTGTAGCGCCAGGCGCTACAAAATTCTTTGTAATTTTCTGTGTCATGTAATTTGAGCCGAAAAACACAAAAAATATTAGTAGAAGGAGTATAAGCCTATAGATGTATCCAGTAGGTATAATTATGACACTTCCCTCAAAACTTCAAAATGCAAAAGCTGATCATCATCAAAAATGGGGTTTTCCAGCCTCTCCACTTCATCTCCTTAATCTGGCACTTCTCCTTGTTGCAACAACACTTCTCCTTGTTGCATCTTGGGCTAGTACATTGAGATTTCTCTTGGATAGATCATCCTTGAAGGCCTGCAACTCCTCTTTAAGTTTTATGTTCTGGTACTGCAAGTCTTCGTTCTTCCTGTACAAGTTTCTAATTTTTCTATGCAGAGGAAGAAATCTACTCATTGTGAAATGAGCTAGCTCAAGAGTTTCCTTATACATATCCATGTGCTTACTCATCTTTCTCCTCTCAGCCAATCCTTCTCCCTTCAAGTGGAAAATTTCCTTTCTTACATCCCTGAGTTGTCTGATCAATCTCTTGAAGGTGGGGTTATCAGGGGGAGTGGTGATGTTTATGAATTCAACAGGCTTCTCAATAGTTTCACCTTTACCCTTATCTTTATTTTGAACAGGATCTTTGGTTATGAATTCAACGGGATTCCTAACAGTTTCACCTTTACCCTTATCTTTATTTTGGACATGAGCTTTGGTTATGAATTCTACTTCAGCATCTTCCTTATGGGTTGATGATCTGGTGAAGGACCTCCTAGCTCTAGTCTCAACTGTTGCAGTAGGTGAAGGAAAGTGTAACTTTCTCCCCTTTTTGGATGTAGTTTTGGCTGAGAGAACTTCTTCTTGTTCAGGTGTAGGCTTAGGTGAAAGTTCCCTTTGTGGGGAGTGATGGGCTTCCCTTTCTTCTTCTTCAACTTCTTTAAGAACCTCTTTATCTTTGGCAATGTGTTTTCCCTTTCTCTTTTATCTTGTTTCTGTGTGGTCAACATTACTTGCTGGCAAAGGACTCTGCACCCTAGATTGAGGGGGTAGTGGCTACATCTAGTTACATATTAGCAGATCCAATGAATTTCTCCCAAGTGATGTTTCTTTTCTTCAATTCCTCCATTACAAGCATCCTAATCAGCCTTGAGTGTAAAACACTAGTTTCCACAACCTTGGACTTGTATTGGACCCTATCATCCATTTTTCCCATACTCCTAAATAGATAGAAAGGGATGTTCATTAATTCCTTGCCTATGAAGTGTAGCAAAATCCTAATGTGATACGGGTATGTCATATTGAATCTTCCCTCATGGGTAAAATACCTTTGGATGACTTTCAACATCTTGTCAAAACCCTCAACCAAGTGGGTCCTAGGCACTCCCTTAGACAAATTATCTCCCCGATGTTCTGGTTTGAGGAAATATTTAGAAAAGGTTGCATTAAGAGTCATATATTTGAACCACCTTTCACCAGTGTTGGGTATCTCAGTGGTTGTTGCAATGGTGTCCTCAGATACTTCTA
The DNA here is from genome assembly GCA_000966675.3 of Picea glauca. Taxonomy (NCBI): domain Eukaryota; kingdom Viridiplantae; phylum Streptophyta; class Pinopsida; order Pinales; family Pinaceae; genus Picea; species Picea glauca. The sequence goes on along the minus strand of JZKD02S0958465.1, from coordinate 37,792 downwards.
GTTCAAGGGTTCCTACCTTGGTTTGAGTGCCAACAAAGTTTAAGGCAAATTACCTGGCTACCTCAGGGTGTCCCCTCTGCATATTCTGACAAAAAGTTAGGAAACCAACCCTTTGGAAAACCTCCCTGATCATAGGTTCAGCATCAAACAAGTGCATATCATAAGGCTCAGTCCTGAATACACTCCCACCCTTGTGAGACTTCTTCTTTTGAGGTGTATCCATTGATAGAAACAGGAGTCCAAACACTACAATGTTATGAGAGGTATGGGAATCCAAGCAAGGACAGAAGTATTTAGGTTTTGAATGGTGGTCCTTATTTAGGCTTTCGGGCTTTAACTTCAATTGACTTATGAACTAGTGAGACAACAATTTCATGGCTTAGAAAAGGAAGAAAATCCCTTCAGAGAAAAGATATGGAAGGAGGCAGCACTGTCAAGTTTTAGGCTAACATTAAACCATCATGTAGGGTCATCATCATTTTAAAAGCAAAGGCTCTTAAACTCTTCATTGTAAACAGACTTTGAAGTGAAAATATAAAATGACACCGTGAAGGAAAAGAGTTGATGCTGGAAATGTGAGCAGATATGATGAAACTGGGTTGACACACAATTTGCAGCACTAGAACAGGGGATATGTAGCACAATTTTGTAGCGGTTTTTGTAGCGTAGACAACAATGGCCAAGAAATAAATAGGCACAATAGCTCTGGTAGAAAATTTTATTCAATTTCAGTGGAGGAGGCTGAAAATATGAAGATGGATAAGAAATATGTGGCAACAAAGGTAAAGGGGTTGGTAGGTGGAGGAGACCACAATTTGCAGCGCCAGGTGCTATGAAAATTTAAGCAGAACCTTAGATGATCTTCAATAGAGCTCAAATGGCTCAAAGAGTACCTGGAAACTGTAGCTTGACTGTAGATGATCTTCAGAAGGCATGAAGTTGCTCGCAACCATCCCAGTCTTCAATTCACCTCAGTCATTTGGTCTGTACCATAATCCACAATGTTGTCTAGACTAGGAGTTTCTGCAGCGCCGAGCTAGGATCAAAATTCAAACTTTGATAAACAGTTAGAAAGATTTAATGACCAAATCACAATTATCCCTTTTGAAAACATGGATGCTGAAAACAATGAAGTGACATGACATCAACTTCATAATTGCAATGATGATAAAGAGGGAGGGTGTACAAAATATGTTCTACGAAAACTACTAGTGAGTTGGCAGCGTACTAGAAGGGATTTGATTTGACTCCCTAATGGGTAAAGGGACATAGTGGAGAGGTTCAAGCATATGAATGGAGGTAGTGACATGTCATTCTTGTGGTGTCATGGGTATGATAGTGATAGTTATCAAATCATGTGATGAACCAAGGGTATAAACCATAGGAAATGAACCAAGGGTATAAACCATAGGTGTGGGTTAAATATGTGAGCCAAGCTCTAACCTTTCATTTATTTGAGTTAACCTAAGAAAACCATAAGGAGAAAATAAAAAACAAACTTCAAAAGAATAATGGATAAAAAATTAAAAGCTAAGGAGAAATTTGACCCATGAAAACTTCATGTGATAACAGAAGGACCGGAGCTTGAGTTAGCCATATATGTCAAGCCCTTACGAACATGAAAAGTGAACTTTGGTACAGAAGAGAAACCTAAGTTTTCCAATATAAGAGACTACTGGAGCAATGAGACAGTTGAGAATATTGTTGACTTACTATGCAAATACCAGGATCTATTTCCAATGAATTTCTCATAGATGTAAGGAATCACTGGGGAATTAGGAGAAATAAAGATTCCACTAAAACCATATGTGAAACTCATGTGAAAAAGACCCTATAGAATGAACCTGAAATATAAGGAGAAGGTAAAAGAAGAGATAGACAAAATGATCGAGGCAGGAATTATAGAACATGTTGAGGAATCAGAGTGGATCAGCCCTATGGTGGTTCAAGACAAGAATACAGGGGGAATCAGGATCTGCGTAGATATGAGGAAGTTAAACGATGCATGTTTGCATGACCCTTTTCCTACACCTTTTAACGACGAAGTACTAGATAATGTAGGGGGTCAAGAAGATTATTCTTTTACTAATGGATTCTCAGGATACCATCAGATCATGATTGTGCAAGAAGACCAATATAAGATGACCCTTGCGACAGAATGGGGTTGTTATGAGTACACAATAATGTCGTTTGGGTTAGAGAATACACCAATGATATTTTCCAGAGTAGTTGTCACAAACTTCAAAGAGTTTATTCATAAGTTCTTAGAAGTGTATCTAGATGATTGGACAATATTTAGTCTATTGAAGGATCATGTTAAACTCTAGTGCTTAATGTTGGATAAGTGTAGGCCATACTAGATCTCATTAAATTTGAAGAAATGAATTTTTGTGTGCCTTTTGGAGTTTTGTTTGGCCTTGTGGTGTGTAAACAATGATTGATAATGGACCCTACCAAGATAGTCGTGATTGTTGATCTACCACCACCAAATTGTGTGTGACAACTGAAGTCCACATTAGGTCATACAAGGTATTATAGGGTGTTCATTAAAGGATATGCATAGATTATATCCCCTATGGAGAATTTACTGAAGAAGGAAGTGAAGTATTAGTGGAACGACGAATGTCAGAAGATTCTGGATACACTGAAACATAAGATGGTCACTACGCCAATTTTAGTTTTTCCTAACTGTAGAAAATAATTTAACGTACATGTTAATGCATCATTGATAGCATTGGGAGAAGTTTTGGCACAACCAGATGAAGGAGAGATAGACCATCCGATTTCATTTTCCAGCAGGAAGTTATCATCTACAGAGAAGAACTATACTACGATAGAATGAGAAGGTTTGGCAATGGTATATGCCTTACATCAGTTCAGACATTACCTAATTGGATCTCATTTCAAGATGTATACATACCACTCTACATTGAGATACCTAGTGAACAAGCAAGTGTTGGGGGGTAGAATCTGCATATGGTTATTATTATTCAGGGAATGCGACTTAGAGGTGATCGTGAAACCATGAAACTTTAACTCAGGACCAGATCATTTTTCGTGCATACTGTTAGGATAAGATGCAAGGAAATTAGATGATAGTTTGTCAGACGTGCATTTATTTACAATTCAAATGGTGGAGGACTATTTTGCAGATATAGTTCAATTTTTTAGCATAGGAGTATCTCCATCAAAATTTACAGTAGCACAGAAGAAGCAACTTGCCATGAAGTGAGTAGACTACTAGTTGATATCAGGAAATTTATGCAATCTAGGCACAGACGACATTCTGCGATGTTGCGTATTGGAACATGAAAGAAATATGGTACTATCAAAAGAAAATGAAGGCGTTGCAGGAGGTCACTATGCAGAAAAAAAAACCTCCCAGAAGATTCTGTAATCAGGATTATGGTGGCATACTTTGCATAAATATGCTAAAGAATTCTGTCAGAGTTGTGAGGTTTTTCAAAGAATTGGGAAGTCATCTAGGAGATATGAAATGTCATTAGTTATTCAACTAACGTTACAAGCATTTGATAAATGGGCAGTGGACTTTGTTGGGATGATTAATCCACCAAATAGGAGAACAAGAGTTAGGTATATTATTACTGCGACAGACTATTTAACCAAATGGGTCGAGGCATAGCCAGTTAGATACTACATCATGGAGACAACAACACTATTTTTTTTTGAGAATGTAGTCACAAGTTTTGGATGCCCCAGAGTACTTATGAGTGATCATGGAACTCACTTTCTCAACAAGACTATTGCAACATTAACATAGGAGTTTCATATCCATCGCCATAAGAGTACCCCATACCATCCTCAAGCAAATGAAACGGTAGACGCCCTCAATAATATTTTGGAACGTGCATTGACAAAGGTTTTCAATGTAAGTTGAGGTGACTAGGAATTAAAGATTCCAGCAATATTACGGGCATATAGGACTACGAGAAAGAAGTTGAAAGGATAGACTCCATTCAGGTTGATATATGGACAAGAAGCAGTTGTGTTGATGGATTTTATTATACCAATTCTATGCATTGTTACAATGGTGGAGCTTACAGATTTGGGCACAATAGAACAAAGATTGTCATAACTTGTGGAATTAGAAGAAGACCGTTTCGTTGCAAGTTTCCATCAGTAGGTACAAAAAGTATGCGATAAATCTTGGCATGAAAGACATATCACGCAGAAGAAATTTCATATAAGAGACTTAGTGTTATTGTATGAAAGTAAGTTTTTGAAGCACCCAGGGAAGCTCTAGATGCACTGGTTAGGACCATGTGTGATAAGGTTTGTTACAAAAGAAAGTGTTGTTCAATTGGAGAAGTTGGATGGAGAAGTTATGGAAGGGTTGGTTAATGGGTGTAGGTTGAAACTATACATGGACAGTCATGCTTCCATGCACTAGTCCTAATTGTGCATAATGTGTACCATACTGTAGTATAGTATAGGTAGAAAAGAAAAGAAAAAGTAATCAAAAGAAGAAAACGTAATAAAAAGTGAGCAATGTAAGAAACAGAAGGTTGGAAGAAATCATAGAAGAGTTGTTCACATGGTTAAGATAGAAAATGTCACAGCAAACAAGAATGATGCATGTGTAAGAAGGAAGGTTGGAATGCAACAAAATTAGATGAAGAAAGAGGGAAAAAAACTTAAGAAAATCCATGACAAGATGTGCAATAAAAAGCTACTAGGATGGTGAAGTAGTGGCATTGCATAACCATAAATGTAGATTGAAAAGAATATTTTGATAGGTTGGAGAATCTAATGGATAATTCGCTAGAGATATGAAGTTAATGAAGCACTAAGGAAAGAAATAAATGCTAATACAAGTGGGTTAAACTTAAAATTTGGGTGTGAATGAGTTTAGAAACAATTCACACGTGGATAAAAGCAGTTGAAAGGTCGAACAGGTAAAGTTATTGTCATTTTCATTTCAGAGAAAAAAACAAAATCAACGAGCGTGGAGCTAAGTGAAAGAAGAACAGAGCCGAAGACATTAGTTACAGAGAGGAGTTACAAAACAATGGCACCACCTAAGGCAGCAACAACATTTAATTCAACACTGAAGAAACTGCATAGCAAGCCACCAATAGTATCGGTACCAGAAAATACACTAAGATCATTAGCATTAGAGTTGATCTTGACCCCCTTTCCAAGAGATTACATACATCAAAGGAAATATACAAAAAATCTATTCCACTTGGTGAAAGATCCTAAGTACGATCTTGTGGAGTCGACAATCCCACAAGGAGTGATTGTAGAGTAAGACATGTTAGGTTTGATACCAAGCTTAAAATGTGCAGACCATGACATTACAGATGAGAGTAAATTTTCGTAGTTGGTGCCAAGCAAGTATCTAAAGAAGTACGTCAGGGCAGAGACAAGGATGGTCGTGATAGAATGAGAGATATGGGAAACATGGTTGCAAAAAGGATGCCACAGGGCCATCACTCACTACCAACTAGCTTATTTTGTATGTTTTCACGTCAGCACATCTTGTTGTACTACCAGGGTCATTTAAGGCCCCTAAACAATTTTTTTGGGCTCGCCAAAGTCAAACTTTAGACAGAGTCACAGTTTGATGGCGTAATGCATCGTTCTCGAAAAGACCTTCCCAACGAGTTATCACGCACCTAAAATGGAGATCGTATGAAAAAGTTACGATTCCGAGAAGTTAATGTACTAACTTACCCAAACGGGGCCCACATGACTTTTGGCATTTCATCTCCTGGGGTTAGGTTTTTGGATGTCTAGGGTTTTGGCATTCTTTTTTATCATAAAAAGACCTTTAGAGCCTCATTGTAATCATCTTCTTGAGAATAAGCGTATCTGTCACATCTCTTCTTAGAGATAAAGTTGCCACCATTCTAGCGAGTCTTGCGCTCTGTATTTTTATGGTCTCTTTACAATTATTTCATTAACAGAAATCAAGTATTATTGTATTTCTCTGTTTCTAGCAATTTTCATGAGCATTTCGTTGTAATTTCTCTACTTTCATTTTGTTTCGCTCCTAAATCCGGATCACAATGCATAAAAAGGGGAAAGTAGTTAAGATTTTGGGACATTTTGTCCACATTGTAACGGGCTTAGACCTATTGTAAATATATAAATTGTAATGGGTTTTTGGGTAGAGGTAGTGAGTAATGGTAGAGTTCTTTTGAGTTAGTCATTTTTTGGAGAAGTCATGACGAATCTTTTTGAGGTATGACTAAGGAGTGAGGATCACACTGCAACAGAACGGTTGAGGTAAGTTTGAGTAATGGTTATTGTTTCATGTTTTTGTATCATATTGCATAGTTGTAAGAAGACTATAAATGAATAATATAAGAAGCCATTCGTTGTGGGCGTAGCCTAGATTGGGGTGAACCACATTAAAAAGTGTTTCTTGATGTGATGTGTTATAGCGCAAGTTGTAGGTTTGGAAAATCCAGACCCAACCACAAAGAAAGTGCTACAACTTGGGAATCCTACACCCATTGTAACCTCAATGTAGGTCTCGCACTTCAAGGGTGACTAGGTCACTCTAGGGAGGCGATCTCGGTGACTCTAGGGGGAATGAGATGGGTATGGATAGATATGGAAGTGGAGCCCCTAGAGGTCAATTCTAAGTGGAGTGAAATGTGTGGAATGAAGTCTTGGGAAGTTCAAAGGGTTTCCAAGTATGTTGAGTAACCTGTAAACCATGGAATACCTGCTCGAGACACAAGAAAAACCACTTTGCAATTATATATGTTAGTTCGATTAGAAAATTAATCTTGTTGTACCTAATTTGCAGAAATAGATAAAAATATATATCATAAATAATATGGTACTATAAGCTTCTCAATAAATGCTAGATATCAAGTAGAAGATACAAGAGAAAGACTAGTTAATGACTAGCTAAACTCAAGATGAAAACCCAATATTCTAGCATAAAAAGATAAGGCTGTTGTAAACACTAGTCTATAGAAAGTTATATCAGCCTTATGGATGTAACATTCAATGTATTACAGAAAGAAAATCAACCACTAAAAAATCCCTCAAACTTTGCCAAAAAGTGCACTAGACCAAGAAGAATAAGTGTGCAAACTTTGAGAAAAATCCAATGGTTGATAAGAGAGTTATTCAAGCAAATAGTTAGGGTCTTTGCAGCCCTAATGGCTGAAGATGTAATTTTATAACAGAAATAAGAAGTATACCCTTTATGGGGACGCCCTAATGGTTGTGAGGTGCACAAGTCACAAGGAATACAATCCACTTTGCAAGAAGTAAAAATGACCAAAAATCATGTTTCTCAATGCAATATTTTATTTATCCAATGCAATAATAAATTACTAGTTCTCTTAATTATTGGGTTAATGGGGTCAAGAAAAGAAAGATCTATAGAAGCTACCTCCTTCGGGGTGTAATCCCTTTTACTTTCCAAGGCAAGTTTCTCTAGCTAGGGTTTAAGTTAAGAGGGTGTATTCCCTTATACTTCTCTTAGCGAACCCTTGTTTAACCAATAACATGAAGCATAACGTGATGAATACTATGGTGGGCATGTATTCCCTTATACTTCCCACCTAGCTCCTAGCACAATGACCTTGAATTGAAACAAATAATAGCATGAGAGTAAAAAACCATACCAATTCAAAGGAAAATGCTAAGATAATCCACCACAATAGCAAGAGATAAGCCTTCCAAGGCTAGCGCATCACTCCCATCAACCATAACATTAAGAGATAACCATAAACAAGATCCTAAAGAGACAATTTTTCCAAATATAGCGAAAATTTCATACCAATACTTCTCACAATGAGGGAGCGTTATGATAAAATGAGATCTTATGATCTCCTATTTATACAAATGTCACCAAGGTGACTTGTCCATAAATTAAGGGGTAAACCACAAGACTAGGTGTCAACAACCCTAATATTACCCCCTTTAATAAATTAATATTAAACAATTCATTTAAAGTTTCACTTTTGCACAAATAAACCCTAATTTTACATGGACATCTCCCCTTTAGGGGACATTTCTCCACTTGGAAGAAGTCGTTGGTGTCAGAAAAGCATGGGTAGGCCTCCAAAGGACACATGTCAAGCATCTAGACAATCTCGTCATGGTGAATACTCTCTTCTCCTAAAAATTTCCATGTGTAAATGAGTGGCACCTCACCACCAAGACCTAACCCCCTAGGTGACATCATGCCTCTAGGAGTGACATTTTTCCTCTTCTAGGAAAAAAGTTTGGCATGTGAGGGCTAGGCTATGTCGTCCAATTCAATATCAAGGCCTACCAATTCTAATCTTTCTCATCTGGCATGCGGGCCCTTGGCATCCAACTTGTGGGCTTGTAGACCCATGGAAACCCAAGCTAGGCTTGTTCTCCCAAAAATGTACACCAACTAGGTTCTGCAAAGACAAATGAGCACGCCCTCCAAGGATCTCAATTCATAACATCATTATAAGTGAATTCAATCAATAAATGAGCCACCTAAGAATGTGCATCAAAGATCACTATATCAAACAATTAAATACTCAAAGACACTATGCGACTTGTCAAGCTTGACTATGTGAGGGTTGACAAGTTGTCCTATTGGGTAGATATTTCCCTAGGCAAAGGAGAGTTTCCAAGGGATCCCTCTCTAATCCATGTAAAGTGGATGAAGTGGTTGGGGTCAGGACTCAATGGGAATATGGATCAAGACATACAAGGGGTCGTGGTGTCTCATTCATGGGTGCCTTTGTAGAGGGTGTGTGATACCTTTGTCCGCAATGCACTTTTCCCAATCCCTTCAATTGCCTTTTATCTTTATTTATTTGTATTTTCTTTCAATATAGCATAAGGAGAGGTTGAAGGTCACTGACCTAGTGTGGTGACTATATGATGGTAATGTCACTCACAAACACCTAGTGGAAATGAGAAGGTTGGCTCGTGATGAGACCTCCTTTATCTCAACCATGCAACTGAGATCCATTACCCTGGTTTGGTGACTAGATGATGGCAATGTCATACCACTAGATATTCATGGGCATGATAGGTCGGCTCGTGATGAAACCTCATATCCCTCAACTAACCTTTTAAGCATTATTTATTATATTGTGGGTCCCATTTACTCAAAGATAAGTGTTTCACCGCTTTCTTGGGTGATCCTTGGGCGAGGCATTTGGAAGGTTTATACAAGGGTTTTATCTTTTACCCAACATAAATCCCTCTGGGCATTTAGCCCCTTCTTTCCATAGAATGAGGGACAACCCCTTCTTGGGTCAATACACCCTAAAATCCCAAGAGATGAAGAAATGGAGGGGAATAATGATGGAAAGTGGTAAGTATGGTCGGGAACGATACAATGGCTCATTAAGGGAGTTCCTAGTAGCAAACCCATTCACAAGTAAGACCACTTACTAGGGAACAATGTCAACCACCAAGGTGAAGCAAGGAAAAAGGCATAATGTCCAAGCATATATCATGAAATCTAGAGAAATCTAAGATACAACATACTCAACTAGCTTAAATATTGAAATGATGCTCACCATAATACTAACTTGTACCTCATGGAGCAAGGCCCACTGCCTTTCGGAAGCTAATTGATGTGGTGGATGCCATCTGGAAATCTGTGACCATCTGTGGTGGTAATTGGGTTTTCCATCTATGCAAAAGGGTATTGTTGGTCATGTAGTCTCTCGGTACTCAATATCTGCAACCTGAGGGCCTCGAGACATAATCTCCTTAGTTATCCACAAAATGGGGATAACAGTGATGTTATGTGTGTATGGATATTTAGTATTATGACTATGTTACTGATATTGCGCAGTGGTGATGAAAGCTTAGTATTCTGAATGTGTTATTCATATATATTGTAATAATGTTGCGCACTGAAGTAACTGATAAATGAATGAATGTCAAGTAAATTAATGATGCACACAGGTTATGTTGCATGAATATTAAAGGGTAAGTAATAGAAAGTACACATATAGTAGATGGATAGATAATTCATAGTATGCTTATGTTGAACGCATCACTTCCCCTCATCACTCCAGAACCTTGGTTCCTGCAACCCCTCTAGATGCATTGGGTGAGACTTCACTTGCTTTGTGGGTGATGTTGAAAGGGATAGTATCTAAGGGTTTTGTTGGTTTGTTAATGATTAACCACGGGTTTTCCCACTGCACGCCAACACCCCCTTTAAGACAAACGAAGTGAAGAGTTTATTTTAAATTATTCCTAAGATCATATCAAATGCATCAAAATTTTCAGAAGATAATCTACATTTATGATATGCATGATGATGTTTTCATTTCTCCAGCTCAATTATGAGGTATGCTTTAGCTTGGTTGCATATGGAAGTTTGAAGTTATGTTCATAAAATTTTAAAAGGGTTCCATACTAGATACACCTATGCTCACAAAGTGTGATTACCTTGTGATTATATCCTTGAGGCATTTATATGTTATAACCATAGGAATGAATGCTTTGCTTTAAAAAGGTTTTCTATACTCTCCAAGTTTCATAACATTTCATGTTTAGAGGCATATATTACAAGAATAAATGGATACATAGCAACAATCATATATTATATGCCATATGAAATGGTTGTTTTTTAGCTTCATGTTACAAGGTTGTATTATATAAAGGTTGGAGTATTAAGATTCATACAACATGTGGTATATATGATATTTGGGTCAATGATATGAAATGTTGTTCAGGTTTCATCCACACTTTGGTACAAGTTATACGTTGGATGCATACGCCAACATATGTGAATGCTTTGCATTTGGTTTATGATATAAATGTGGTTTAAATGATGTACAAACCTATTGAGGGGGTTAAATTCCCTTTGCTCAATAGTAGGAATCGCACCTGAAAACGAGGCCCAATTAGACTCTTCTCCATTTGGGATAGTGTGATTCTTCGGATTCGTGATCCGAAAATTTGTCGATGGGATTTAATGATTAGATGTTTTTTTTTCTAAATTTTCCCTTCAAACTGTTTATCTGTTTGCATTTATTTCTTTTCTGTTTTAATGCATAAAAATAAAACTAATTTAAAGAACTAATTTGTTTTAAGAAATGTGGGCCCAAGATAACCTTTGGCCAATGGTATGTAAACAATACCTATAGATGAATAATTATAACAATAATGTTATCATTCATCAACTATGAAATATTCTTTAAGAAACAGAAAGAAATGATATATGTGCAAGATACATAAGGAGAAGACTAGCAAGAAATGATTATAAGATGTTATTATACATGACAAATTAAAACACATAGATTTTCACCAACTTTCATTAAGAGATCAATCAATTACTCAATATAACTCAAAATCATAACGATCTTACTGAATGCATGTAGTAGCAAAACAAACATAGAAACAATCCACAGATATGGTAGCATCCACAAGTTTAGTAAAAATTTGTCTCTGGCTCTCATGGAGCTTCTCAATTAACGGTAGCGAGAAATAGTTCTTCACCCCAATTACAAAATTTCATGCAAAAACCATCGACCTATGTTGCATGGTCGATCCTCTTATTTATCAAAATGGAATTGTCTAAAAATAGTTTTTAATCTAGTTCTAGTAAAGAAAACAAATAGTGATTTGGACTAATCCATGTATCTTCTGCAAGTCATATCATGGTCACTAGGTGATCACTATAATGGGTGCACTTTGTCATACTTGAACCATTTGACAAAAATGTCTTCTCACATGTTTACATAGGGGAACCAGTGTTGATTCATGGATGCACTAAGCACCTCCTTCATCTCCATCACGCGTTGTTTGAATTTGTCCATCCTGGCACCCAGGTATTGTAGGACCACCAATGCTCTCATAAGGCATTCCACAAACTTTATTACCTACCCTTTCGCCAAGGTTTTTTTCTGGAGAATATCAAACTCATACTTCTAGTCTCGATCAATGTGTTGTTTCATTATATCACTAAGTTCTATAAAATTTCCACGTGAGACAAACTCAAAGAACTGAATATCCCTCATTTTCTCATTTATCTTCTCCCAATTTACGAGACACTCTTATAACATTTCATGCATATTTTGTTGTGGGTCAACAACTTCCTCGGTCCAATACTCGGCTACCCTTTGTAACATTTCTATGTTGGCATCTATGAGCACCCTAATGCCATGTTCTTCTTCATCTCGTCCCTTTTGGATTTCCTTGATGTATTGACCCAGGGCCTTGTGTGCCCGTTCAAACCATCTCAACATATCTTTATGTGACACCATCCCTAGTAGAGTCTCATCTTGGTAATTCACATCCTGGGCCATGAAAATATATCTTTCTAATATGAACCAGTTGTATTCTTCTAGGAATTTGGCCCTTAGTTTTATGACTGCTTAAGTCATGTTCTGGTAGTACTCAGCTTGATGCATGAGATTCTCTAACTCCTTTCTTGTGGATGATGGGTGTTCTATATGCACTAAAAAGACACTTAAAATCCCTTAATTAAATTGCCAACCCGGGGTAAGTAAACTTAGAGTTGTAGCAAAATATATGCCAAAGGTAGAAGGCTGGTAGGAGTATAGTCTAACTAAGGAAGGAATCTATCTAAGGCTAATCTACTCAAGAAAAACTATCTAATGAGAAAACCCTACTAAGCAAAACAAACTAGGTAACCTAAGTACTTTTGGGTCAAGGGTCAATGGATAGTTCCTAAGAAAGCAAATGAAAACTCTGTGTAAAGAAAACTAGTTTAACAATAAGCAAAAGTAAACTACTAAGCATAATAAGAAAATGACAAAAACAAACTTCTTTAACTTGCCAACCTACATTCAATGAGAAACTACCCTATGAAAGCATATAAATAAGCAAGTAAGCAAAAACACCTATCTAACCTATTAAAGCAAATAGACAAATAAGCAAAGATACCTAACTAACCTACTAAAGCAAAAGACAAGCAAAGACAACTAACTAACCTACGAAAGAAAAAGACAAGTAAGCAAAGGCAACTAACTACTGCAAGCAAAACTTCTCATTGAACAACTATCTAGCCTAAGAGGCAAGTGGACTAAATGCCTAATGCAAAACTATTTCTCTTGCATGAAAGGAAATTTAAATGCTCAATGCAATGCATGAAAGGAAATCTAGTCTATTGAGAGAAACAAAGACTAACAACCAATTCTTGAGAAAACTGCTATCTAATCTATCAAAGCAAAGTCTATCTATCCTACAGAAACAAATAAGACTATTTCCTAAGCTATGAAAGCAAGAAACTATATCTATGAAAGCAGGAAAACTATTCTTTTAACTTATGACAATTCAAATATAATGTTGGTGGTTGTGTGAATG
>JZKD02S0958421.1:0-13737 GCA_000966675.3 Picea glauca | reverse complement strand
AAGAGCCATCGTCCGCTCCCATCATATTATCATTTTACATCTTATCTCCCATTCATCTATCCCATTCCCCTAGTCCAGACATTAGGATGACCTATTTGTGGGGTTACACCTTATCCTATGGGAAGAAAGGGCTAACGGCCCAGGGGGTAAAAGTAGCTGGTAAGAGATAAAATCCATAAAAAGTAAAACCTAGAGATGCCTCGCCCAGATGCCTCGCCCAGGGATCCCTGAGAAGGCAATAAAAATCCTCTCAATAAGAAACAAGAGGGACCCGAAGAAAAATAAAAAAACAAGACCTAGCCAAGAGGATGGGGGGTCTCATCATGAGTCAACCCATTATGTTCATAGGTACCTAGCAGTATGACATTTCCATTATCTGGTTACCACGCTAGGGCAGTGACCTTTGGTTGCATGGCCAAGGGAAAGGGGGTCTCATCACGAGCCAACCTTATTATCTCTGTGAAATTACTTGTGGGTAAGACTGTCAGCTCTGGTCACCACGCCAAGGCAGTGTCCTCTACTTAGACCTTGAAATAAAAAGAAAGAAAAAGTAATAAAGAAAAGAAAGAATAAAGGCAATAAAGGGCTTGGAAAGAATTACATCCATGACAGGTACAACTCACCTCCTACAAAGGCACCCATGGATAATATTCACCCCTGTCCTTCACTATGTCTGGACATCCTTAGACCACACCACCTCGTATTACATGGCTTGGATGATATCCTTTGGAAACATTCCTCTTCTTATGGATGCTGGCCCAAAAGGGCATTTTGTCTTTTCTTCATCTTTGTATAATAGGTCATTGTAATGTCTTTGAGATATTGAATGATATGTTAGGGGTTTTATACATGCATTTGATAAAATTAATGATGAAATATGATTGACATTGCTATGATCCCAATGACTAATGAGCCCATGGAGGGTGAAGTTTTTGATGTGCAAGACCATGCCCGATGGATATGTACCAGGTGGACTGGTACACATGGGGAGATGATTAGTTCAGACCTCCATGGGGCTGAAGAGCCCATCAGATGGTTGTTGGGACCTCTTCAGTGGCAGAGACAGGACAGTGATTGGTCGAGCCTTTGCACGAGAGAAGAAGAAGGACATTTTCATCCAGGACGCCTTGGCTGAGCCCAGCCCTAGGGGGTTGACCCACTTCAGGTGGAACGTGTCCCTCTGTTGACCCAGGACATCCTCTAGAGGCCCTTGACGTCACCTCCAGTGTATGGCAGTTTTACAGGGCAGTTTGGCACATGTGGCAGAGTTTGGAGGCCCAGAGAGGGCCAATGTTTTTCATCTAGTGCTATGATTTGCCCTAAAAAGGGCTAACGTCTCCCTCAAAGGGGCTAGATGTCTTTCTCATTGCTCATTTAGGGCTTTCTTTTAGCAGTTTAATGTAAAGCAATATGATTTTTAGTTATTAGCCTTGTCGGCTATTTTAATGACCTAATTTTAATTAAAGGTCATTGGATGATATATATTGAGGACGTTTTCCCTCATTTTGACAATAACACAATCGACTCACACTTGTGAGGTCTAATTTTTTGTGCCCTTCTTGGGTAGATTTTTTGTCTAAGTGAGGCACACTTGCTATTGGAAGGATATTTTTGGCATTTTGTGGCATTTATCTCAAGGAAGGTTTACAACTAGGGTTTGCTTATGCTTCTCTTCATGATATGTAAGTGAATTTTCTTGCAAAACTTCTTAATTGAATGGTTGTAGGTGTAATTTCTTGTTTTTTCTTATTATATTGCTGATTTAAAACCCTAGGTAACAAGCACACAAGTAGGTCATTGTTACATGTCCCATTAGAGAGAGATTTTTTCAGCCATTGAAGAAAAGGGATTAAGCCTAGCCTTTGCTACACTTATCTTGCTTCTTCCTTTGAGCTAGCATTGAAGTTTATAGGTTGAAAGAGGGTGACGTCCTAGGCCTAGGTTATCTACACCTAGGGCATTCATCTTCTAGTGTTTGAAAGCCTTGTCCTTACAACACTTTCTCCCTTAGACTTATTATTTATGCTATCCATTTTGCTAAGTTGACCTAAAGAAGGAGGAAAGAGCACGAGGCCTTTCTTAAGAAACACCGGAGTGAGCCTCTTTCCCCTAGGGTTTTGATTCTAGGGCCCTACCTTTGCAGCACTCTAGAACCCTTCCCTCTAGTCTTTAAGCCTTCATCCTTTCAAGACCCTGTGCCCTTATCTTTTGACTCCATATACCCTAAGGCATTGATATCTAACCTCCAACGTTGAAGTTTAGGTGTACAAAACATTTCTTAAAACCTTAAATTTTGAAAACCTAACTAACAAACTAACTTAATTAGGGATGACGTCATAGTTGGTTATCTCATCTTGACACAACAAAAGTTGAATATGAGCAATTAAATGATGATTTGAAGCATTTATTAAGTAAATTTTTGATTGGACACACTGTAGGCTTAATCATCTTGATAGATATTGATGAACTGATTCTCTTTCATGGTTAATTGACAAAATGTTGACTTCATCTTGTATCTATTACTTTACATTTCTTATTGAATAATAGCAGATAGTCATTGAAGTACTAACCCTTTGAGCTATAGCCTGCATATATATATATATATATATTGTATTGTTGTTGTTTTGTTCCGGGTAGGTGTTTTCAATAGGGCATACACTTCATTTATTGGCTGATTAGCAGGACTGTCTGACTCTGGTGGTAACTTGTGAGGAGGGAACTCTAAAACTTGAATTTATACCTTCTTCCTCTTCAAACCCCAAGTTGTCAGGGACGTATCCCCTGGGATAACCTCCCTAAACAGAAAGAACCTCCCCATTGAGGTGACATTGGGTGGGGAAGGTTCTTGTTACGCTAGTTTGATCTCTATCCTTTAGCCTTTGACCTAAACTACAAACTGAGCGATAACGGGGTCAATTGGAGAGATGGAAGATAAATCCCATTCAGGAGAATGGCTTCTTGTCCATAGACTAGGAAGTATGAAGAATTCCCTATAGCCTCTTTGGGTGTGACCCTATCAGCCCATAGGGAATTATGGAGTTGGTTATGCCAATTTCTATGGTTATTCGCAACCGTCTTCTTTATTATCCTCACCAGATTCTTATTGGTTGACTCTACCACACCATTTCCCTGAGGGTAATAATTTGTAGAGTACTTGATTATGATTCCTTTGTCCAAAGTGAACTTTGTCAATAGGGTAGAGGAGAAGTAGGCTGCATTATCAAAGGCCAGAATAGAAGGAACACCAAACCGTGTAATTAGCTGTTGTTCTATAAATTGGATGACTATTTTCTCATTTACATGGGTCAGAGGGATGGCCTCTGCCCACTTTGTGAAATAGTTAGTGGCAGTAAGAATACACTTGTGCAATCTCGAAGAATTGGGCGTAATTTATCCTATGATATCTAGCCCCCACTGCTAAAATGGTCTGGAGACAGTTACAGGCTGAAGTGGGATTGTTTCCCTTCTCTCCTTGCCAACAATTATTTCACAAATCTTACAATTCCTGGTGTAAGCATGAGCGTCTTTGAACAAAGTGGGCCAATAATAGTTGGCTCCTAGAACCTTATGAGCGGTGGTATTTCCTGCAAAATGTCCCCCAACGGGGCCATCGTGGATTTCTTTCAACACTTTATCAGTGTCCTCACATTCAAGATATCTCAGTAATACCCCATCATAGTTGATCCAGAAGAGTATCGAATTTATGAGGCGATATTGTGTGGATTTTAATCGGAGGGCTCTCCTTTCTCTGGGGTTGAGGTTTTCGGGACAAGTCCTATAATGTAATAGATGAGCCAAACCCTTGTACCAGGAGTCCGGTCCCAGCGAAATGTATGTTGCTTCACCACACCACAGTGCTATTTCATTATCCCACCCTGGATATTGGTTTGCCTGATCTTTAGCTTTGGCTGCGAGTTTGCACAAACCTTTTCCTTTTACTAACTTGGCAGGTTTTATATCTAGATCAAATTTTTGGACTACCGCCATCCAGTTCCCTCTCCTTTCTCCCATTTCTTGTTGGGTAAACAAGGATCAGACTACAGGGTGTGGCACAATCACCTTACTGTGATTCTTGAGGATGTACAACCTAAAATGATTTACTGCTTTATAGACCACGTAGGCATACTTGTCTATGGTGAGGTAATTGATCTTATCTCCTTGAAGGTTGGTGCTCATGAATGACACTGAGGCTTCGTTGTTGTTGTCTTCCTTCTAAGTTAAAACCATAGCTAGAGATTGGTCAGAGGTGAAAGTATAAAGGTTAAAGTCTCTATTGAAATTGGGACTTCGCAATACCGGGGCTCAGGATATGGTAGCCTTGATATTGTTGAAAGCGTATTTTCATTCATCATCCCACTTAAACTCAGAATATTTGCAAATCATTTTTTGTAAGGGTTTGATGATTTCGGCGAAGTCGGGGGTGAATTTCCTTACAAAATTAATTTGCCCAAAAAACGACTGCATAGCCTTCTTATTATGGGGTAGCGGAACTTGAGCTATGGCTTTAATCCTTTCAGGTTTGGCGAATTCCCGCTTGAGATATAATATGACCTAACAACTTACCTTCTTCAACACTGAAGATATTTTTCTTAAGATTGAGTGATATACCGTATTTTCAGCATCTTTCAAAAATCTGAGTTAAGTGTTGGATGTGTTCCTCTCTATTCTTCGAATACACTGTTACGTCATCTAAATACACTACCACACACTTACCTATAAGCCCCCGAAAAGCCACGTCCATTTCCCTTTGAAAGTTGTATCCTACATTAATCAAGCTGAAAGGCATGCGTTTATAAGAGAAGGTTCCCCATTTGGTCTGGAAGGTAGTTTTTAATCGGTCTTCCTCTGAAACCAACACTTGGTTGTATCCTGAGAAACCATCTAGAAGGGAGAAAATTTGTGAGCCTGACATGGTCTGTAGGAGTTTCTCCATCGACAAGATAGGATAATTGTCCTTTTTTGAAGCTCTGTTGAGATTCTGAAAGTATACGCATAATCGGATTTCTCCTGACTTTTTTCTTACTGGAACAAGGTTCGCTACCCATGCGGAATGTCTATCTTGGAAAATTATCTTCGCATCTAAAATCTTCCTTAACTCTTGATACATTAGGGGTTCCAAGGATGGGTGGTACTTTCATAGATTCTATTGAAAAGGTTTGACTTCAGGTTTCAACAGGATGGTGTGTTTAATGATGCGGGTATCATACATTTTCAAATAATTATAGGACCAGGTGAAAACATCCTGGTATTGTTTGAATAATTTTAGGTAGGATTTCCTCTCCTCTTTAGATATCATTTTGCCGAGATTTACATGCTTTGGGTTGTCCGGGGTTCCAAGATTTATAGTTTCATGGAGGGGGAAGGAGCTACCAGTCTTTTCATTTTTAGGTCCTTTGAAACCTTCCTTTAGATCAAACAAATTTTCTAGATTTTCTATCCCTTTTGGAATTGTGTGAGCCTTTGGTTTATCCATGCGTTGACCCTCCTAGTATTGGTTTCCGTTAGTTTCTCTTGGAACTCTTCATCGTCAATAGTGAGGTCTTTGAAGTTTTCTTGATTATTCAAGAAGCTTATGACCTGATCATCCCCCTCAAAGACTTTCCAATTAGAGATATTATTAGGTACCAATGGATTGTAGAGAAGTTCTACAGTGAATCGGGAGGCTTCGTAATATTCTAAAGGCGAGAGTCTTGAAGAAGCGGTGGCTAAGGAGTCAGCGAGGATGTTCTTCACTCTAGGGATCGTAGTGATATTGAAAGCTTCAAAGCATTCTATCAGCCTCTGCACCTTCTGTTGGTAGTTCATAAGATGAAGGGAGTTGCAATGTATAGTGTTCCTCACTTGTCTAATAATGATTTCTGAGTCTTCAAACACCTTTAATTCATTGACATTAAGATCTATGGCTTTCTTTAACCCTTGTACTAGGGCTTAATACTCGACAATGTTGTTGGTGCACTCGAATTCTAGTCTACAAGATAAGAAATGGTGTTTACCCTTTTTATCGATGAGGATGCGCCCTGCTCCCGAACCCTCTTGTGACTTGGATCCATCAAAATAAAGGGTCTAAATTTGCAAGAGATGATTTCCATTCCAATCAGTGTTCCACTCTTCGACCTTTTCTTCCATAGGACCTAACACTAGGTCTTGACAAAAGAGAGAATCGTCCATTGGCATCGGGGATTCTTCTTGAAAGATCATCTCGGAGATTTGGGTAAGAGAAACATCAAACAGGAGAGGAGCAAAATTGCCAAAGTTAGAATCACAAGAATAATTCCCTAGTATGGGAAAATTGGTAGAGGTTGGTTCGGTCGAGGTTTCCAGGTCAATGATCATATGTTTCAGATATATTTCCCTATCAATTTTGATCATGTTCTTGTATCCCTTTAGTGGTATCCAAAGGTGTGCTCAGTCTATGCTAAAGTATCCATTTAGTTTTTCAGACCAATCTCGTCTTAATAATATCCCATATGCCTCAAGGATATCCACCACAATGATGTCAATCACCTGTACGAAATTAGGATGAGTGGATACCCTAATCATCACATGTTTGAGTTCCCCCATGACTTTGACCTGGGTCATGTCCAGTTGTATGACGTGATTATCACTTTTTAGAGGGACAACACCCAATTTGTTACAAACGGCTAATGGCATGACATTGGAAGATGCCCTGGAGTCTACCAGACAGTTGTGGAGATTCTTGTTGAAGACTTCAAACGTTAAAAGGAAAGGTGGTACAAAAGGCCTCTCCTTCCTACCTTCTAAGTAGGTATTTACCATTGGTTTTCTCTCCAAATACGTAGGGGGAAGATTCTTCTCCTGACCATCGGTGGTGGTCAGGTTTTCCACCGAAGTTAGAGCTTGCAACATAAGGTATTTCTGCTGAGGGATTCTACATATGTCCATAATTGATACATTAGCTTTCAACTTCTTCAGATCTTCTACTACATTGTAATCTAATTTAGGAGAATCATGAGTATGGATACTTATAGGCTTTTTACTGGGAGAGAAAGACATTCTCGGGCGATCGAGAGATAATTTACTTTGTGAGGTACTGGTGGCATTGGTATATTTTGGGCTGGGTTGGCCCTTACTACATGTTTGTACCATCGATATCTCTGCGGGTGGTGCCTAAGGTTTAAACAGATCATCTGAAGATGCGATCACATAGGGATCCCATATCAGCATGGCCATGTCTTGTGGTGGGTCAACTTCTTCCTGATCGGCAATGTTAAAGGCCAAACTGCTGGATGGTTCAGTTAGAGAGACTTCGCCCAGAAAATGATTGGTCATTAAATTCATGGCGTGTACCCATTGAGGACATTCCCTTTCTAAGTGGTTCTCTTGGTGATATGTACAGAAAGAATCAGATGCGACATTCCCTAAGTCAATGTTTAGGTTGGCTGGGGGAGGTTCAATTGCTTTGAAAGGATGGTTTCTTTTAAAGAAAGTCTTATAGGGTCTCTGGCCTTGGTTTCCCTCACCCGCATTTCTTTTCATATCTATAATATCATTTGATAGTTTCTTGACCATGCGTTGCAGGTATTCTATATCTCCATTACCCTTGTTGGGAGTTGGTTCAGCCGGCTTCCCTGACAGTTTGGTCAAGAGGAGTCCTCTCCTGAGAGGGGGTTGGCTTTCTTTTCTTGCTAGAGATGACTGGCCTTATTTACACCCTTTCATCTATAACTCTATCGTCTTGGCATCTTCGAAATTCTCTGTGAGGGTTTTCTTAGCGGCTCTTTTAACGAACATGGAAATAGAGGCCGGAAGCGCGTTGGCATAGACCTCGATTTGCAACTCTTGAGACGGTTTCGCCGCGAGCTGAAATTTGTTTAGGATAGTCATGAACCTTTGATTGAAATCTTTGACCCTTTCCTTTGGGGTCATAGTGGCTACGAATAATTCGGCCATAAGGGCTCCGGTGGTAGTTTCTTCAGAAAATTTATGTAGGAAATCCTTTTGGAAGTTAGTCCAGTTGGTTATGGATCCTACTGGAAAGTTAAAATTACCAAGTGGAAGATGAGTTCTCAAACATGTAGGGGAAAAGCCTGCATACCATGTCTTCATGTTGAATGTTCATAAGCCCGATCACGAGTATGAACTTCTTGATATGATCTTCGGGAAATCCTAAGGTTTCAGGATCATACTTGGGGAGAAACTTTTCTGGGTGCCGAGGGAGATTGTGTACTCGTCTAGGGATGGCCACGACGTCCCTGACCAACCAGGGTTGATTGTCTTGAAGTGGAAATTCCCTCTCTTCTTATTGATCATTGTTCTCTTCCATTTCTTCGGAGTCAGAGTCAAGATTTTCCTCTTCTAAAAGATCATTAGGTTCGGAGATGTGGCTAGCTAGCGTCTCAGGTATGAGGTCAACAGGTTCTTGGATTTCGATGATTGCGAGGTCTATTAATTATTCGATGGAGTGTATGAAAACTTCGTCGGGAGTGATGACTACTAGTCTACCTTTTTGTTTTCTTCGAGGGAGGATGGGGGTGAAGGGAAACGCGCTGATTTTCCAGCCGTAGGCTCTGGTAATCCTTTTGAAATGATTCAGTTCCTCGTGAGGGAGGGCATAAGGTATTTCAGGGTGAATATGTCCTTCCTCGGAGTGGGGTGATTTATCTTCTTCAGGACTACTCAGTAAAGGTGGGTTATCTATTAGATGATTATCCATGCATGTGGGCCGTTATGAATCTATAGGCTATTCGAAATATCATATAACTTACATATTCAACCATTCATTCTCAGGCCCTCCTTCTAGCACCAATTCTGTTGATGGGGCTTAAATCCCCTGATTCAACAGTAGGAACCAAACCTGCCACTGAGGCCCAATTAGACTCAACACCGTTTGGAGTGGAATGGTTCTCTAGATCTTACAATCTAGCCAAATTATCAATGAGCTTTTGTGTTTTCTGGTGAATACTCTTCCTTCGGTTAAAATAGTTTTTTCTGTATTTTCTCTTAGGTGGGGTAGGTACAAGAGATCCAAGCCAGTATAAACCAACTTGACTAAGATAGGAAAATATTTTTAACTATTGGGAAGGGGTCAAGCTTGGGATAACCCACTACTCAAACATGTAGACAACAATCATATGCCAAAGGGGTTTAGTAATAAAACTTTAACCAAAAGAGAATCCAACTGTTGTCTGAGAAAGATACTTAGCAGAAAGAAGATGTATATATGATCAAGATCAGGGAAAGTAAAGTAATTCATCTACCGAGACATTCATCACATAGCTGAGGTAAACTACTTAGCATAGAGAAAGAAACACAACTATAATCAATGTCACGGTAAGAAAAATAATTCATCTACCAAAACATTCATCACATAGAAGCACAATGATTTACTTTCATCATTTACAGAAAGGAACATTAAAACATTACACCAGATAACTTGACAACAAAATTAATTGATCTTACTCATTTACTGTAACATTCATGGAATAGGAAAGGAAGTAATTCTTATCCAACTCCAATCACATACATCTGATTAAAATATCTTGTCTCTGGTCTAGAAGGACTTCTTAATTCATAACAGTCTCAAAATAATTATCAACAACCAAAAGAAAAGAGTTCTTACAACAACCATCGACCTCTTGACTATCGGTCGATGTTCCTATTTATAATATAAAGTCTTAATAGTAATTAATGATAAAATACAATTTGAGCTAATCAAGAATTTCCACGTGGCGTCATCATCTAACAGTCTTTTAATAGTCCATCCAAGTTGTTTCTTGAAAAGGGTGGACTCTTTCATAATCATAACATCTGATAAAAAAGTTCTTTACAGGTGTTGGCCCATGGAAACCTGTGATGCTCCATTGGAGCCACATAGATTCCCCTAATATCTGATGCATGCGCCTGATATTTTGCGAGGCTGAAGTTCAACTTATGAAGTATGGCTCTAGCTTTGATTAGATGTCCTACAAACTGTTGTATTTGCCTAGGCTTTGCATCGGTGATCTTTGCACATTCTTCAGCCCATGAAGCATCCTATTCGGCGCACAAATTGATTATTTCATTTAGGTTGATAAACATATCGGGGGTACCATACTCAGGGATTCCGATGTCTTTCATTATTTTATTGATTTTATCCCAGTGCTTTTGACATTTGGCCCACTGTTCTTGGATTTCTTCAAGTGGGATTCGAGACATTTTGGCCCAGTATTTGGTCGATCATTTCATGTGATTGAGACTTATTTTACTTACTAGCCGAATGTCATGGTCTTCCTTTCCTCTGCCTTTCTAGATTGCCTCAATAAAATTGAGCCTCTCCACTGCCTATTGTGCCTTCTCATACCATCTCTCAATTTCCTTACATGTCGCGAGTTCCATCAGAGTGTCTTCCTGGAATTCAGCTATATTCGAGATTAACAGTTGTTTTTCCTTCTTGAACTCATCGTAAACTTTACCGAACTCATCTTTTAAATACATAGTTGTCTATGTAGCACACTTATAGTAATTGACAAGATGGTGCAAGTGTTCGAGCTCATTTTGGGTGGTGACAAGTTCCTTTTCATCTCTCCTAGCTCTATCCTGGGTGTCCTCTGAGAGGGATTTTCCCACAACAATTAGATCACACGTATGGGCATATGCTATATCGATTAATGTCTCCTCAGTGATGACTATGATGGACTGATCCAGGGTGATTCTTCTCTTCTTTGCAGTCCTCTGAATGATAGCCTTTATTTTTTTATCATAGGAGATCACATAGATGTCTGTGACCTCATCTACCAGGTCTGGTATCTGATGATCACCCCATGTGAGATTGTTTCCCAAGCTTCCCGTACTGTAAATTTGTTCGAGAGTGGGCTCTCGAACTTCTTCGTTCTACCTTGTATATCCCACTTCCACTTGTTTCTCACCGGGGATCTGAGTATTGGGCAGGATAGAAGTGTCTTGTATGGACTTGTCACTTGCTTATTGATCATGGAACTGTCGATGTCCTTCTGCAGAGGCTCGTCACTTGGCCCTACATCTATTTCTAGTTCATCGAACTTTTCTGTGTGGAGATTACCTTCATCTTCAACTTTTTTTTGTGGGATTCCCTGGTCCTAACCCCAGGCCCAACAAAAGAGACCTTTTCGAGACTTGGGGAAAAGGTCTTTTTGGGACCTTCTTCTTCTTGGATGCGCACTGGGGTGCCATGAGAAGGATTTGTGCTCTCGTCATCACTGTATATATGTATTAGCATGCTCAAGGGGTTGGGAGCTTGTGTCTCTATCGACACCCGACCCGTCTCTGGTTGAGTTGTTCCTTCTCCCGAGTGATCAATTAGAGATATCGTAGACTCGGAATTATCCGACCCATTGGTACCATCGATGACTATGAGATCAGGATTGCTAGGTTTTGTCGGAACTCTTTGGATGATAACTGAAATTCTGAGACTTATGGAAAGATGCGGGTTATCCGGTATCCATTTCATTAGTAGCTGAGACTGCTGGTATAAAAGTGCACCACTTTCTTGAGCTGTTTTATCTTTAGGGAAAACTCTGATTTGTACTGTGGATCCCTGATGAGTCTCTGTGACCTCAATGTCTTCTTGGGGTTTATTTGTTTCTTCCTCCAATTCATATGCTACTGCTGCTTCAAGGTGTTGGCCAACTCTTTGAATTGCTTGCTCCAATAGCATGGCCTGCTCTTCATAGCTCAAAGCTCTAAACCTAGTTCCTCTAGGATTAGCCTTTCTGGCTGCCACCATATCCCAGTCTTGAGTGTTCTCAGTGAAAATTTCATCCTCAAACCGATCATGGGCATAAGGCCAACAGAATGATACCTGTGACGCGTGTTTTACGACCAATCACTTGGGATCGTGTTTGCGAAATCGACCAGTTTGGAACCGAAATTCCAATTGACCCAGCCCAAGTTATTTAGCATGCACGGTGTCTTTGACCATGCAGAAGCTGATATGGAATCCATATGGTATGAAAGCCCACTTCTTGTCTTTCACTAAAGTTTCATTGTATCCTATTATGATGGTTTGATAGCAGATTTCTCCTAATACTAGTCAGTCGGGAACATAAAAGGGTAATAAATATGGCACCAAAAATCCTGATGTAGGTTTCCCGTTCCTCTAAATACCAATGACCAATTTTGGTTATGACCTTCTTTGCTTTGTATGATAATATAGGGAATTCTCTTTTAAAGATTAAAAAGTAATTGGGTGCAATAAAATGATCACAGATAATAGCATAGGATTTCTTGTACCTGTTTTCCCACAAGATGATGTAGTATACATGGACTGCGAGCTCTGAAGGGTGCCAATTCAAGTTCATCCCAGCAAAAGCGTTCCTGGCGTAGATGACGTCCAGTAGATACAAAGCCATGTAGAAGGCAGGGGTATCTCCTTCCTTTAGCTCCTGAGCTTGTTTTATGCATGTGCTCAAATATTTGGAGATGATAGCACCCCAATTGAAACCGGTACCTGAAATGACGACTGTAAAAGCCAGAGGCATCCAAGCTTCCAAAAATTGGGAGTAGTCTTTCTCCCCATGTAATCTATAGAGAAGGGCCATGAGATAGGCATATGGTTCCCTGAGATTGACCGTCGGGTACTATCCAAAAGTTCAGTTGATTAATTTCTCGTCTTCCCTCCACCAGGATGCCAAGATTTTGCTAGTGTTGTGAGAGGCATAAAAACTCACCACGAAATCAATGTTCAACCTTTCTCCGGACTCATTGAGTTTGTAATATTTCTGAACTTATGATGGCAGGAAAACCCCGACGCATTCACCATTGTCATCATTAATTGAACATTTATGTGCATTGGTGTGATTAATGAACCAATTTAAGAGCTCAACGCAAGGGAAAATCAGAGACCGGCTTGCCACCATGTGAATATAATCCTTGTGAATGTTTGGGAGGACCTCGTCATTGAGCTTCCTTGTATCAGGGTCACTATGCAGAGTATATTCGAGGGCCTCTTCTCTCTTGATCTTCTTGAAGGCTTCTTCCAAGCGAGGAAATGTCGTCTTTGCTCCAATGCTTGCCTATGTATCCCTGAAAGCCGGGGGCTGGACAAAGGGCTCCTTGGTGATCACCTTGATGATGGACATCAGCTTAGGAATGAACTCTAACTGTCTTGCAACCGCTAGGGAGTAGCTTTCTCCTATTTCCTATTCTTGCAACTTTGGTGCTCGTGGTGATTTCCTAGTGGATGGATTCTTTGGAGGCATTATACCTTTAATCAAAACCCCCTTTAAACACATATACAAAGAAGCATCAGGTGAAGACATATACAAATGAAACGTAAATCCATAAGAGAACTCATACTTGTAATGATTGCTAATAAAACTATTTAATACTCACTGGAATTTGGATGCTTCCCCTAGACTGGTGGATTCATTCTCCCATTGGTTCTAAATTACTTACTACGTAGAGTGGGATCACACAAAGGACTCAAAAGAATATAACTTGGAGATATTACCAGTTATATCAATTAGTTAATACGGGTGATAAATGTAGATTTCAAAATATAACGCTATCATATTTCTACCACTGAGACTTAACTGGTTGATGGCGGAGGCGCGGATGGAGATGCATTGTATCAGTGAGTTTAACGGTTCCCTTTTGATTCGCACACGAGCTAGTAACTAATGCGCAATCTATGAATTAACTAAAGCTTTGAATGTGGAGTACTTGACACTGTTATCTCCCAAAATAGAACCATCATTTTGGTTGGGTTTTACGGTGGATAGCATGGCTATTGATAGTTTCCTCAACTCATTGTTAAGTCTT
>JZKD02S0958410.1:0-13738 GCA_000966675.3 Picea glauca | reverse complement strand
TGCAATCCCCACTTGGAAAAACCAGTCTGCCACAAACCCCAATTGGAAAAATCAACCAACTACAAGTTGCAATTGGCCAAATTCACAATACACCACCTCATCCTGACAAAATTCGAATAATACCTACCCTCCACAATGGCCTAACTCGATTGCCCAAAACCCAAATTGGAACCAGAACTAGTAACGCCCCATGGGGATGAATAACCAATCTAGGGGGATGTCCTCTCAAGCCCAACCTCCATTACAAAGTCCACTCCCATTGCCCCAATCACAATTGCGCCCTTAACTACCTGCCCAACCCCACCCGACTCCCAATAACAGACCATCTCAGCTCGTCCAGATCATGAAAAGTGGAGAAGGGGAAATCAATTCAGTAGGGTGCAATGAACTTAGGTTAAGATCAGGGCACATCATCTCTCCCGAACAAAATGACGTTCCCCAAGAACAGGGGAATGAAAAACAACCAACAATAAAACCCTCGACTGTGGTAATAACATAAGAAATTAGGAAAGGGAGGGACATAGTCGAATCAACAGACTCTGATAAGGATGCAATTCCCTCCCCTCCATTCCCCAAAAGAATGATGATAGCAAAACCCATCGTATATCCTGGCTTCGACATTGTAGGGGAACTTAGGAATTTATACATAAAAATTCCACTCTCGCAAGCCCTGCAAGACATACCAATCTACGCAAAGACAATCAAGGAGCTATGTGGGAGGAAGCCCATCAGAAAAATAAAAAATTCATCATCAACAATTCATGTAGTGGGAGCCTTATCTGATCTAATTTTGGGTAGACAAACATTAGTTAAATATGCAGATCCAAGGAACCCCATAGTAACAGTGCATATTCAGGGTTGTTCCTTCCCAAATACCCTAGTTGATTTGGGGGTGGACATCAATATTCTAACTATGGAAACCTGCAATGCCCTAGGTCTTCACTCTTTCGACCCAACCCTGATTATGTTGCAATTGGCCGATCGATCAGTGGTCAAACCACTCGGCACACTACATGATATAGCCATTTCAGTTGATTCTTGGGAATATCCCACAGATTTTCTCATCATCAACCCAAAAAGTGGACTTGAAGGGCAGACATTGATATTGGGCAGACCATGGCTCGTGATAGATAATGCGTACATAGGCTATCGATCGGGGACCATGACAATTTCTAGAGGAGGGGTTACAAGGAATCTCATCTTATATCCTCCACCCAAGCCTAGTCCAAGGATTGTACACCCGCAATTGCCACCACCACGATATCCTGAGAAGGATCTGCGTGCCCCACTAACGATGGAAGAAGCCCTCAAGCACAAAAATCAGCTAGAAGATGATGTAATCAATGGGTTTATTAACAACCCAACCGCTGTAAGTAACCCAACATGCCAGATGCTCCAAGTTGTTCTAGACTGTGAAGCATAGGGAGACCCGCTGCAAGACTTAATGGAACAAAAAATTCCAACTACTATTGTTCACAATATCAAATCCATTGAGATTGCACCAGGGAAGTCTCTGAACATTAATGCCAACCTAGAAGAGCAACAACAACAAAAGATAATCCAAATTCTCTCTAAATACCAACAAGATTTTGCATGGGAGTACTATGATATGAAAGGTATTGATCCACAACTCTGCACACACCACATTTATATTGAGAAAGACTCCCGACCTATCCGAAAACCGCAAAGAAGACTGAACCCCCACCTCAGAGATGTTGTTAAAGAAGATCTACAAAAGCTATTGGACGCAGATTTTATATACCCTATCTCAGATAGTCGAGGGGTTTCCCCATTAGTCATCGTCCCAAAGAAAAACAGGAAGTGGTGAATCTGCGTTGATTATAGGGAACTAAACAAAGCTACTCAAAAATATCATTTTCCATTACCTTTTATCGATCAAGTCCTGGATACCTTGGTAGGGAAGAAATTCTTCTCTTTCCTAGACAGTTTCAATGGATACAATCAGATCCAAATTACCCTAGAAGATTAGGATAAAATGACATTCACATGTCTTTGGTGTACCTTTGCCTACAAAGTATTTCCCTTCTGACTCTGTAACGCTTCGGTTACATTCCAAAGGGCCATTCTGAGCATATTCAGTGATCTGATTAGTGAAGGGCTCGAAGTCTATATGGATGATTTCACCCCATACGACGATGACTTCGATCAAGCCTTGAATAATCTGGAGAAGGTATTGGAATGGTGCATCGCTACCAGGTTATGTTTAAGCCATGAAAAATTTCACATGATGATGACAGAAGGTGTGGTGTTAGGGCATTACATTTCTACAGATGGAATTAGAGTAGACCCAACAAAAATTGAGGTAATTCTTAATCTACCTACTCCACACACACAAACTGAGGTACGTAGTTTCCTTGGTGCTTCAGGATACTATCACAGATTTATGCCAAATTTTTCAAAAACCGTTGTGCCTTTACATTCTTTGACAAGTAATGTAGAATTTCAATGGTTTGACAAATGCGATGTGGCTTTTGCAGGACTCAAGAAAATGATCTCAATAGCGCCAGTGTTGAGGGGACCTAATTGGAAAATACCCTTTCAAATTTCCACCGACGCCTCAAACATTTCCATAGGTGCTGTTCTCGGACAAGAATAAGAAAAGAAACCCTACGCCATTTATTTCATTAGCAAGAATCTAACTCCAGCCAAACTTAATTATACAGTAACAGAGAAATATTTTTTATTTGTTATACATGCCATCAATAAATTTCGTCATTATATAACAGGCTATCCAGTTATCCTGTATACTGATCATTCTTCCATTAGATATCTAGCTAATAAACCAATTACTAATGGACGGGTCACTCAATGGTTGTTATTATTATAGGAATTTGATATTACCATCAAAGATCAATCTGGGAGAGAAAATCTTGTCCCAGACTTCCTGTCCCGATTCCCAAAAACAGATGACTCATTAACAACTGAGGATCAATTCCCGAATGAGCATCTATTTGCTGTCGACACAAACCCACCTTGGTACGTTGATGTAGCAAACTATATAGCGACGGGAAGATTACCAACACATCTATCATCAAAGGAAATATGGATGATCATCCATCATAGCACACGATTCACTTGGATCAATGGATATCTTTTCCACACAGGAGCTGATCTCCAGATCTGGCGATGTATACGAGAGGATGAAATCTATGACATACTGAAATCGGGACATGACGAGCCCTATGGGGGGAATTTTGCAAACCACAGGACTGGACACAAAATCTTACATATGGGCTATTACTAGCCCTCAATATTTAGATATGCCAAGAAATATGTCCATACATGCGACAACTGTCAGTGGATGGGGAAACTAGGTCAGGCTGATGAAATTCCCTTGAAAACACATCTATTCATAGAACCATTTGAAATATGGGTGATGGACTTCATCGACCCCTTTAATCTGAAGTCAAATCAAAAGGCCTATATTCTTGTTGTAACGGATTACATGACCAAATGGGTAGAGGCGGAAGCTTTACCAAATGCAACAGAAGAAGTAGTCATCAAATTCCTTTTCAAATTGTTTGTACGGTATGGACTACCCAGAGAAATAATTACATGATGAAGGGTCACAATTTACAGGTCATAGAATCACAACCACCCTAGACATCTATCACATCAAGCACAAAGTTACCTCTCCATACCACCCACAAGCAAACGGGCAAGTAGAAAGCACCAATAAGGTCCTAGAGGCAATTCTGACAAATACTGTCTCAACAAACTGACAAAATTGGGCTACTTACCTCCCAAATGCCTCTTTGGCTTATCGTACAATCTGGTGTAACACCACTAGCTACTCTCCTTACCATCTAGTCTATGGTAAAGAACCCATATTCCCAATACAATTCGAGATCAANTCCTCCACCCAAGCCTAGTCCAAGGATTGTACACCCGCAATTGCCACCACCACGATATCCTGAGAAGGATCTGCGTGCCCCACTAACGATGGAAGAAGCCCTCAAGCACAAAAATCAGCTAGAAGATGATGTAATCAATGGGTTTATTAACAACCCAACCGCTGTAAGTAACCCAACATGCCAGATGCTCCAAGTTGTTCTAGACTGTGAAGCATAGGGAGACCCGCTGCAAGACTTAATGGAACAAAAAATTCCAACTACTATTGTTCACAATATCAAATCCATTGAGATTGCACCAGGGAAGTCTCTGAACATTAATGCCAACCTAGAAGAGCAACAACAACAAAAGATAATCCAAATTCTCTCTAAATACCAACAAGATTTTGCATGGGAGTACTATGATATGAAAGGTATTGATCCACAACTCTGCACACACCACATTTATATTGAGAAAGACTCCCGACCTATCCGAAAACCGCAAAGAAGACTGAACCCCCACCTCAGAGATGTTGTTAAAGAAGATCTACAAAAGCTATTGGACGCAGATTTTATATACCCTATCTCAGATAGTCGAGGGGTTTCCCCATTAGTCATCGTCCCAAAGAAAAACAGGAAGTGGTGAATCTGCGTTGATTATAGGGAACTAAACAAAGCTACTCAAAAATATCATTTTCCATTACCTTTTATCGATCAAGTCCTGGATACCTTGGTAGGGAAGAAATTCTTCTCTTTCCTAGACAGTTTCAATGGATACAATCAGATCCAAATTACCCTAGAAGATTAGGATAAAATGACATTCACATGTCTTTGGTGTACCTTTGCCTACAAAGTATTTCCCTTCTGACTCTGTAACGCTTCGGTTACATTCCAAAGGGCCATTCTGAGCATATTCAGTGATCTGATTAGTGAAGGGCTCGAAGTCTATATGGATGATTTCACCCCATACGACGATGACTTCGATCAAGCCTTGAATAATCTGGAGAAGGTATTGGAATGGTGCATCGCTACCAGGTTATGTTTAAGCCATGAAAAATTTCACATGATGATGACAGAAGGTGTGGTGTTAGGGCATTACATTTCTACAGATGGAATTAGAGTAGACCCAACAAAAATTGAGGTAATTCTTAATCTACCTACTCCACACACACAAACTGAGGTACGTAGTTTCCTTGGTGCTTCAGGATACTATCGCAGATTTATGCCAAATTTTTCAAAAACCGCTGTGCCTTTACATTATTTGACAAGTAATGTAGAATTTCAATGGTTTGACAAATGCGATGTGGATTTTGTAGGACTCAAGAAACTGATCTCAATAGCGCCAGTGTTGAGGGGACCTAATTGGAAAATACCCTTTCAAATTTCCACTGACGCCTCAAACATTGCCATAGGTGCTGTTCTGGGACAAGAATAAGAAAAGAAACCCTACACCATTTATTTCATTAGCAAGAATCTAACTCCAGCCAAACTTAATTATACAGTAACAAAGAAATATTTCTTAGTTGTTATACATGCCATCAATAAATTTCGTCATTATATAACAGGCTATCCAGTTATCCTGTATATTGATCATTCTTCATTAGATATCTAGCTAATAAACCAATTACTAATGGACGGGTCACTCGATGGTTGTTATTATTATAGGAATTTGATATTACCATCAAAGATCAATCTGGGAGAGAAAATCTTGTCGCAGACTTCCTGTCCCGATTCCCAAAAACAGATGACTCATTAACAACTGAGGATCAATTCCCGAATGAGCATCTATTTGCTGTCGACACAAAGCCACCTTGGTACGTTGATGTAGCAAACTATATAGTGACGGGAAGATTACCAACACATCTATCATCAAAGGAAATATGGATGATCATCCAACATAGCACACGATTCACTTGGATCAATGGATATCTTTTCCACACAGGAGCTGATCTCCAGATCTGGCGATGTATACGAGAGGATGAAATCTATGACATATTGAAATTGGGACATGACGAGCCCTATGGGGGGCATTTTGCAAACCGCAGGACTGGACACAAAATCTTACATATGGTCTATTACTAGCCCTCAATATTTAGATATGCCAAGAAATATGTCCATACATGCGACAACTGTCAGTGGATGGGGAAACTAGGTCAGGCTGATGAAATGCCCTTGAAAACACATCTATTCATAGAACCATTTGAAATATGGGTGCTGGAATTCATCGGGCCCTTTAATCTGAAGTCAAATCAAAAGGCCTATATTCTTGTTGTAACGGATTACATGACCAAATGGGTAGAGGCGGAAGCTTTACCAAATGCAACAGAAGAAGTAGTCATCAAATTCCTTTTCAAATTGTTTGTACGGTATGGACTACCTAGAGAAATAATTACATGATGAAGGGTCACAATTTACAGGTCATAGAATCACAACCACCCTAGACATCTATCACATCAAGCACAGAGTTACCTCTCCATACCACCCACAAGCAAACGGGCAAGTAGAAAGCACCAATAAGGTCCTAGAGGCAATTCTGACAAATACTGTCTCAACAAACCGACAAAATTGGGCTACTGACCTCCCAAATGCCTCTTTGGCTTATCGTACAATCTGGTGTAACACCACTAGCTACTCTCCTTACCATCTAGTCTATGGTAAAGAACCCATATTCCCAATACAATTCGAGATCAAGACCCTAAGAATGGCCCAGGAAATTGGACTAAATCTTACAGAAGCACATAAATGACGCCTTCAAAAACTCAATGAATTGGATGAAGCACGCTTGTCTACTATGCAGTGCACAACTGTTATCCAGCGACAGAGAGAAACCTGGCATGACAAGCATATTAAGAAGAAATCATTCAAGAAAGGTGACTGGGCGCTGCTCTATGATTCCAGATTTCAGGACTTTCCTGGGAAGTTACAGACACGATGGCTAGGGCCGTATGAAATTAATGAAGTCCATGATAATGGCACGGTTACTTTGAGCACCATCTTTGGGTCTGGATCACCCTTTCTGGTCAATGGACTCCGGCTGCGACTTTACCATTAGCCACCTTCAAAATATTCTTTCTATCAGGAAGTAAGTAAAGACCCTATGGTGCAGATTTTGGCTAGTTGGGAAGGTAACCCAACCACCCCAACTCCATAAATGATGTATTCTGTTTATATTGTACATACTGTACATAGTTTTCCAATTGAGTGGTTAGTTTTTTTTTGTTTTATAAAAAGTCATCTAGGAAACAAGAATCAGGATAGATAACTACAATTATCACCTTCTTCTATTCCATTCTCCCATTTTGTTTCATCATACAGACTCTGTCTTTTACATGTTCATGACGATGTTGTTCTTTTCTTGCGCACCTGTTGTTTCCTTTTTGAATGGAACAACCGCTATTCCCTTTCTTGTGCGCCTGTTGTTTCCTTTTTAAACGGAACAACTGTTGTTCCTTTTCACACAACTACTATTCCTTCTCGCGTGCCTGCTGTTCCTTTTTTTTTGAACGGAACAACTGTTGTTCCTTCTTGCGCAACTGCTATTATTTCTTGCGCAACTGCTATTATTTCTTGCGCAACTGCTGTTCTTTTTTTAAAACGGAACAACTGTTGTTCCCTTTTCACACACCTACTGTTCCTTTTTTTTAACGGAACAACTGTCGTTCCCTTTTCGTGCACTTGTTGTTCCTTTTCTGAACATAACAACTATTGTTCCTTTTCATGCGATTGCAGTTCCATTCTTTACCATTCAAACACTAGCCATTCCTCTGGAAGTGCTACTTTCATCAAATAATTTTCACCAACATTGTTTCTAATCGTTATTACAATGATCTGTCATTATTTTGTGGATGGTCCCTCACACCTTAACATTTTTTTTTTCATGGAATAATCTCTCCGAAATATCTTAAACCTTGTTCATAATCAATCACCACCATAAGTTGTTTCTTTCCCTTATATATACAAATATACCTGAATGATATTCTACCTCTATATTATAAGAAATCTTCAGTACACTTTTACTTGGCATCTNGAATGGCCCAGGAAATTGGACTAAATCTTACAGAAGCACATAAATGACGCCTTCAAAAACTCAATGAATTGGATGAAGCACGCTTGTCTACTATGCAGTGCACAACTGTTATCCAGCGACAGAGAGAAACCTGGCATGACAAGCATATTAAGAAGAAATCATTCAAGAAAGGTGACTGGGCGCTGCTCTATGATTCCAGATTTCAGGACTTTCCTGGGAAGTTACAGACACGATGGCTAGGGCCGTATGAAATTAATGAAGTCCATGATAATGGCACGGTTACTTTGAGCACCATCTTTGGGTCTGGATCACCCTTTCTGGTCAATGGACTCCGGCTGCGACTTTACCATTAGCCACCTTCAAAATATTCTTTCTATCAGGAAGTAAGTAAAGACCCTATGGTGCAGATTTTGGCTAGTTGGGAAGGTAACCCAACCACCCCAACTCCATAAATGATGTATTCTGTTTATATTGTACATACTGTACATAGTT
The DNA here is from genome assembly GCA_000966675.3 of Picea glauca. Lineage (NCBI taxonomy): Eukaryota > Viridiplantae > Streptophyta > Pinopsida > Pinales > Pinaceae > Picea > Picea glauca. The sequence continues at coordinate 5,368 of JZKD02S0958410.1, read as the reverse complement.
TTCCAATTGAGTGGTTAGTTTTTTTTTGTTTTATAAAAAGTCATCTAGGAAACAAGAATCAGGATAGATAACTACAATTATCACCTTCTTCTATTCCATTCTCCCATTTTGTTTCATCATACAGACTCTGTCTTTTACATGTTCATGACGATGTTGTTCTTTTCTTGCGCACCTGTTGTTTCCTTTTTGAATGGAACAACCGCTATTCCCTTTCTTGTGCGCCTGTTGTTTCCTTTTTAAACGGAACAACTGTTGTTCCTTTTCACACAACTACTATTCCTTCTCGCGTGCCTGCTGTTCCTTTTTTTTTGAACGGAACAACTGTTGTTCCTTCTTGCGCAACTGCTGTTCTTTTTTTAAAACGGAACAACTATTGTTCCCTTTTCACACACCTACTGTTCCTTTTTTTTAACGGAACAACTGTCGTTCCCTTTTCGTGCACCTGTTGTTCCTTTTCTGAACAGAACAACTACTGTTCCTTTTCATGCGATTGCAGTTCCATTCTTTACCATTCAAACACTAGCCATTCCTCTGGAAGTGCTACTTTCATCAAATAATTTTCACCATCATTGTTTCTAATCATTATTACAACGATCTGTCATTATTTTGTGGATGGTCCCTCACACCTTAACATTTTTTTTTTTCATGGAATAATCTCTCCGAAATATCTTAAACCTTGTTCATAATCAATCACCACCATAAGTTGTTTCTTTCCCTTATATATACAAATATACCTGAATGATATTCTGCCTCTATATTATAAGAAATCTTCAGCACACTTTTACTTGGCATCTTTACACTTCCTTATACCATCCCTTACTCTTAAGGAGTAGGTGAGCCTCCTTTTAATAATAATAATAATAATAATAATAATAATAATAATAATAATATATATATATATATATATATATATATATAATAAAATTTTCCCATAAAGAACGGAGGGTCTCATCACGAGCAAACCTACCACGATCATAGGATACTAACCTAAGTGACATTCCCATTATGGCCACCACACCAGGGCAATGGCCTTTGACATTTTCTTTTGTCAAAGGACAAGAGGTCTCATCATGAGCTGGCTTATTCACTTAAGTTATAATCTAGTGAGTGGCATTATCATCATTTGACCACCAAACCAGGATAATGGTCTTTTTGGGAAAAGACAATTCAAATATTTATTAAAGAAAAAAAATACAAATAAATAAAGATACACAATAAAAACCTTTTTCATAAAGAACAGGGGGGTCTCATCACGAGCCAACCTACCATGATTATAGGATACTAACGTAAGTTACATTACCACTATGGCCACCACACCAGGGAAATGGCCTTTGACATTTTCTTTTGTCAAAGGACAAGAGGTCTCATCACAAGCTGGCTTGTTCACTTAAGTTACAATCTAGTGAGTGGCATTATCATCATCTTGCTACCAAACTAGGATAATGGTATTTTTGGAAAAAAATGATTTGTATGTGTATCAAGGATAGAGGCTCATCTAAGGGTTAAAAGGCAACCCTACCAAGGCTATGGATGCCTGTGGGCAGCAACGACTTTGCCTGTGGTATGGACGATTATTCCAAAATACCAAGTTTTTGCGTGTCTCTAGATCTCCTTTACTCAAATAATGAGGCTATCATATCAGGTATACTCAATCACCAAGTAACAATATTATGTTATGTGGACTATTAAAAAAAATGAACAGATTTAATTTATTTTTGATTGATTTCTCCATAAATCATTTTTTTGCACATAGGTGTAATAACTTTACAAATTCCACACATCAAATGACTATCGTTTAAATGATTTTTGGTGGCATGTGTCTTTTTGAAAATTATATATGGTTAGCTCCTATCGGCGGTGGCGACACAATCATTACCTCTCACTCGAAAATACCCACACTCATTATTTCCGCCTACATTGACGGTCAAGGACGACCTCTACATTAATGAGGGGGATGCTTGGCACACTTTTAGACTAGCTGTAATGATTTCAATAAATACAAAACCCATGTCTTTATACATTCATTGTTACTGATATTTTCCATTTCTGGCATCTGCTTCTCCAAAGCTGGTCTAACCAAATTTGTAAAATAGGAACAATAGTCATTCTTTCTTTCTCATAGAAATATGGGTGGCAGAAGTGTGCACAGAGAGCCGACATTACGCCAGATTACAGAACAGGTAAGAGAAATCCTACACTGCCTAGGGTGGATAGAGTACTTCAGCCGCTTGCAAGGTTATGACACAAACATCACACTCAAATTTTTTCAAAACCTGCAAGGAGAAACCTCTACGGTGCAAGGCATACAAATTTCTGTTACTCCGAAAATCGTAGCAGAAGTCACAGGCCTCCCTAACATAGGAATTCAATGGACAGGGAAATACACAAAGCTGAGGGAAGCCGTGGAATCTTTCACAGAACTGGGGGAAGAATTGGATAAAAAAGGAAAGGGACTTAATCCCAGCACCCTCAGTGAATCGTGGAAGGAATTGGCAGGGATAGTTCAACACTACATCACCTGCGATGGACGATACGATGTAATTCATCCACGCCATCTCAAACTGATGGAAACCTTGAAGCAACGGTTAATACTTAATTTACCTTTCTTCTTGCATATCATACTACATGAAGTTTCCTTGAGGAAACAAAAGTCCAAGGATCCTGTTACTGTCATTAGCCACCACATATTAGTAAAACTAATAGTGGATAAAGAATTGAGTCAAACTCAGTTGACTTGGGAGAATTTGATTGAGGTCAATAGACCTCCACAACTGGAGCAGGTCACCACCACCCAAAGAGAAATTTTACCACCTCAGATTGAAGTTGAAGAAGAACCTATTCAAATCATTGAGGCCAATAGACCTCCACAACTGGAGTAAGCGACCACCACCCAAAGAGAAATTTCACCACCTCAAACCGAAATTGAAGAAGAAATTGCTCAAATTACTGAGGCCCATACCTCACAGACACAGGCAGTAAAAAAAAGAAAGAAGAGAACAATGGTTTCTCTTAGATCCCCCCCTAGGACAAGGAAGAGAAGCAGACAAATGCAGGAAACAATTGAAGTAGTTCAAGATGCAACAAAGCACCTTGAAGAACTTCAGAATGTCATGGAATAGCCTTTATAGGAAAATGTTCAAGACATTGACCAAGAAGGGCAGACAACACAAAAGGATAATCAGGGAGACACCCAACTTGCATCAAAGCACCTAAAAAAACACTTTTTTAAGATTTATGAGATAGAAATGGCTCAATTTTTGGGGAACTTAGGAACCTCAACTGACAAAGGTAAAAATAATCTGGAAAAAGACCTAGAACCAGGCTCCTCTTCAAAACTTGCTGAAGACTTTCCTGACACTGAAATGTCCTTTCCAGATGACAAAACATAGGAGGAATTTATTTTTGAAGAAAGAAACCCCCTTGAACAGACAGAGGACTTGGAAGGAACAGAGGGACAACCCTCTGCTGGCTAGAATGAAGAAGACCCCGAGGTCCCTCACAAACAAAAATCATTCAAATGCTAGAAACAAATTAGGAAATTAAAGAAAGAAAATAATTTGCTGAAGAAAAAGGATAAAAGGGATGAAGCATTAAAACAGAAGGTGGGAAGACTCAAGGGGATTATCAAAGAATTGAGAAAACAACTAGAACTAGTAGACAAAATCCATAGAAGAAAGAAAAAAAAAAGGGGCAGAGTGCAAGGAAGAAACCCTCTTCCTAAGCAAGCAGTTAGTACAAATTCTATAGGAATATAGACTGACCCCTAGGAATTAATAGTAGAGGAAGCAACAACCCAGGATGAAGATGTAATTCCTATAGAAACACAATAGATGGTTTATACTGAAATACAAATAGACACTTTGATTTTAGAGGAAACAACTCAATTGTTTGAGAAAAATGCTACTATTAGGAGACTGGAAGAAGAACTACTGCAGTCTCAGCAAACCCTGACTCAAAATAGTGGCGAATTACTGAGGATAACATAGCAGTTTCAGGAACATAGTACTATCATGAATAGAATGGAAGCAGAGCTTGCACAGATCCAACAAGCATTAATTCGCTCCAGAGAAGAAATGAATGAATATCAAGCATCCCAATCTCGGGCACAGGGTGCCATCATTCATGAGGTAAAATAAGAATTGGGACAAGCCCAACAAGCATTGATTCAATCCAGGGAAGAGATGAGTGCTATGGAAGAATACCAAGCATCTCAATCTCAAGCACAGAGTGTCATTATTGATAGACTAAAGGAAAAACTTACACAAGCACAACAAGCATTGGTCCAACACCAACATGAAATGGTAACTAGGACTGAATATCAAAGGGTTGTTAAAGAATTGAAGGATATGATAGCAACAGAGGGTGAAACTTATGCTGCGCTTACCAGAGCCCAAGAGAAGACCAAAAAGGTGCAAACCCAATTGGAAGAAGCTTTGGGGCAAATCAAACACATATGTGATGTCTACTCTAATGCCATCAATTGCAGGGCCCCTGCTACTAATTATGTTTTATTCTTACTGGAATGGTATCTATTGTTGACAGTGAAGGCCATCAGAGAAAGTAAACCCATTTCATTTTCCATTGTTCCAAAATTTATTTCATGTTTCAGAGATCAAAAAGAGAAGGTACAATACCGTCTGTGTGAATTATATTTCTATAATCTCATTGTGGATGAAGTTATAGGAGACAACCCTGGACTCTTCATAGGGGACATACAATTCCAAGCATTCTTGTCCTTTACTAGGAACTAGGTCAGATGGGGTAAGGCTCACAAAATGTTCATAAACAGAGAAACTATTTTAGATCTTTGGATTAGAGGAGAGACTCTAAAATCCTTCCCAGCCTGTTGGACACACCTACCACACTTAGAGAGGGGGGTGAATGAGTGTGGAGATATTTTTCCCAAAACTTCCCTCTTACACAAAACTCATTAGTTAACATTCGAAATTTACTCATTAATCATTGTTGTCATTAATAATCAGTTAGATGTGAATACATATCAGCAGCACATATCAACAATATATCATCAACAAATCATCTCCACAAAGAACACAAGGAACACAAGGAACACAAGATGTATGTATAATTTTTATTTTTATCATGGACTTCAGTCCAGGGTTTTTTCAGAAACAAATGAATAGATTACAACTCTATAAGAGCACCATCTCTATATGCAATACTCAGCTTACATTCTTAGCACCAAATGAGATGAGGCAACAATCCTCAACATATATCAATCTGTACCATAAACAAGAGCATCAACCATGCACCAATCTATGCCAAACAACATGTACCATAAACAAGTGCATCCAACCATGTACCAAGTATATACCAATCATGTGTCAACTACTCATCAACAATGACTCAT
>JZKD02S0958366.1:0-13738 GCA_000966675.3 Picea glauca | reverse complement strand
AAGATTCACCAAGGTTTCTACATTTTAAAATAAATTTCCATCCTTAAAATCATCCCTGGTCGTAGAGGGAATATGAGTATTCCCTAAAGAAGTAGCAACATTTTTTTCCATTGTTTCTTGTGACACTACCTGACGCTCGTAAGGTTGAACCTCTACAATGATGGGCACTGATAGATCAGTGATTGGAGGGTTATACAGACCAAGAGCTTTCACTCCAAGGTCAGAAATGATTAGTTCCTATGGAATCAAATGTTCTCCTCTCAGAGATGAGTCGGGCATAGTTTCCTATAACCCATTCACCTCAAAAGACCCTTGCTGGTCTATTTTTCTCCTTAGTAGTGGTGGGGGTGGATCAAGATCAACCGGGGGCAAGCCCAAAATCCTTCGCAACCGGCAGAGCTCCTGATCCTCCACTGTGTGAGAATATCAAATACATGCTAGGGATTTCTATAATCATTTTAAAAAACCAACACACACTAGAAAAATTACCTATGAGGTAAGACAAGAAGATCACTAGCTAGTTGGAAGACAAGTTACAACAACCAACACTAGAGAAACTTACCGGTCCAAGTGAAACTTGAATATGGAAGCACCCTCTGGGTATACTCTACAAAGTGTGGCATGATGTATGCCCTAGGTACCATGGTATACCCCCGCAGTCACCTTTGTAATTCACTAAGATAAAGGAAACTAGGTTGCCAGCATGCGAATAGTCACCAGGAGGGTACAGTCGACAGTCGGGTGGACCGCAATGAGTAGGGTATAAAGACCAAAACCTATCAAGGGTATCGAAAGAAAGTGTTCTGGAAGATGACTGGGGACCTTGAATGGATTTGAGACCCACGAAGATTCATGGAAAATGTGATCAAAGAAATCCCAAGATAAGCCCTCTATATGTGTTCCCCACTACGCTTGGTCCGACTTTGGAGGGGTTATCTCTGCTACCTTTTTGCACACAGCCTCATGTTTAGTCCCTATTTTAGAGGCAGTCCCAAATAAATTTCACAGTCACTGGACTTTCAAGAACTCCCTAGCTCAGACTCTTATGTTTTTTTTTGTAGCCTTGAAGAGTTTCCTCTCCAATCCTAAATCAAGGCTCTAGCCTAGACTAAATTGATGAACCCTTCAAACACAAAGTCTAATAACTTTTAATTAGGCATTAATTTTAGTGGTTGTCTTAAGTCAAAAGGAATGAAAGTGAAACCAGTGATGTTCTTTAAGAGACGAAAGAGCAGAGCATAAGATGATAATGGGAAAAAAAGTACTTCTTTCCTCATAAATAAAGATTTTCCAATTGAAAAGTCTTTCACCAAACTTTTTGTAACTACTTTTCTCAGATATTTGAAAAGAAAAAATCAAAACAAGATTTCTCTCGACTACGAGCTACTTAATGTCCTTAAGAATTCAAGTAAATAACTTAAGAAAACTTTATTTTTCCTTGGTAAATGAAGTAACTTAACCTAAACTACTTTACCAAACAAAGAAATGAAAGGATTTTTTTATTGTTTTATGCTTCAAAACAAGAAATTCGAAAACGAATTCTTTTCTTTTCTTCCAAAGAAAAAAAGGGAAAAATGACGACAAGACAAGACCAAGAAATGGCTTCTAGCCCAATCGCAGATCGCAGGAAGTCACTGACAATACCAAGCAGGAAGATCAAAGAAGACTCACCAACTTGTCTAAAATCCCTATTTAAAGAAAACATAAGAAATCTTTGGTCAAAAGAAAGATAAATTGAAGTCAAACCTAGGCTATAGACTTCTAAAATAGAGACCAGTACTAGATCAAGAAAACCCCTGAGGAGTGTGAATTCTGACAGCGAAGAGGATGACTACCTCTTCTTTTTACAAAAATTTTCTCAACAGGAACGCTACTGACACTTCAATAGCCAGTGTATGTATGTGGGTTTTCTAAGGGTTGGGCACGTATGCATGTGTGAAGGCCCAATACAGGCCTCATGCACCTCTGTAACTCCTCAAAAACAATGAAAAAACAACAGTCTAGAACAAGCAGGGAGTATTGGTATGGAAGGCCAACATCCCTTAAAGACACAGAAGCTTACAGAAACTCAGAAAAAAATGAATAAATTGATTCAAAGCACCGAAAAAGAAATATCCCCAAAGACCCTAGAGGCGTCCCCAGTATGGTCGCCAATTCTGCTATAGTTGGAAAACCCCTCTATGGACTACACCAAGGGTGTAAAGTGTAGGCGGAGCTAACCATATAAAGTCTCTTATTTTTAATCACTATCCCAACATTACCCCACAATGATACATAAAACACAAGAGAGAGGGATTTGGTAGGCCTACCTTAAACTCTACATCCGGTGTCGATCCCTTTGCACTTGGTTGTTTTCTGACTGCAAATCTCCTCCCAAGGATGACCTGCATTTATAAAAAGACAAACAAGAAACTAAAATCATGAATTATACATATGGATTAGTGGGTTAGACATCATAAACAAGAAATGTAAACAAATCATATAAGCTTAAGACATCATTTGGCGGGACGAAAAAAGTACTTCTTTATATTAATCTCACAAAAAGGTCACTAACAACATGAGACTGACACTGCTCCTCAAACTTGTTCTTGGGCTACTCATCACCATGCACCAAATGCTTCCACGTCTTCTCCTTCTATTCAGTTCTCTCTTAGGGAAATGGCAAGGGCTTTGCAATTGGGGCAAAGGGGGATTGATAAAATGAGTAGAGTTTCTTTGTTCTCGTGCTTCCCTCTTGCAATGGGAACCCAACCCCTTATTTTATAGGACAAAAGGGATATTAATGGTTGTGGTGACTCTCTATGGGCATTCAAATGGTTAAGTAATGGGCCAAAAACCAGTATCCTATGAAATTTTTCACTTTTCGCGATATTCTGTGAGTGTACGCGGGTTGTAGTGGGTCAACAGGCATGTGTACGCAGGTAGTAGTGGTGCAGGGCACGTACACCTTCAAAGCAATGGTTTTTTGAAGAACTTGTTTAGTGATGGCTTGGAAAATATAGCAAGTTAGATGGCCTGATGTTAGGTATGCATGTCTAGTGCAGTTTAGGGTTATAACAATGAGAAAAGGAAAGCATTGCAGCCTAAAAGTGAGAAGTGTATATTTTTTGGTTATTCTGAAGATGTCAAAGGCTATATAATTCTTCAACCACATTGTAATGAAATTATTATTATAAGAGATGTTAAATTTGATGAAAATATCTTGTCCTGCAAGCCTAATTCGACGATTGTTCCTTCTTTGGCCTACAATCTATCTTCGATGCTTGTGCCTTCTTCTATTCCTATTCTAGTTTCTTCTTCAGATGATGAAAGTGAAGATGAAAATCCACCTCTGCATACTCACCTTCCTCCAGATGATTCCTTTGAACCTAAACTAGCACTAGCTCCACATATTCATAGATGGGTCCTTTCAACACGAGAAGCAACTGGTGATCTTTTCATTGATCCTTCAGATCAACGTCAGACACATTCACAGTTCTAGCGAGCCTCTTCTCTTTTGGCTCAAGTTTCAGAAACTCATGATCCAGAGACATTTGCAAAAGCTTAAGTTCATCCATATTGGGATACAACAATGAATGAAGAATATCGTTTTTTAATGGCCAACGATACTTGGGATCTTGTACCTCTTCCAAAAGGAAGAAATCTTGTTAGATATAAATGGGTATATAGAAATAAGTATGCATCATATGGAAGTGTTGAAAGACATAAATCTTGGTTATTTTCCAAAGTATTTTCCAAAGTTGAAGGAATTGACTATAATGAAACCTTTGCCCATGTAGCCAAAATAAGTTCCATGTGCCTTGTTCTTTCCCTTGTTGCCTCACATAAATGGGAGGTCCATCAAATGGATGTTAAATCCTCCTTATCACATGGAGATTTGCAAGAATAAATCTACATGGAACAACCTCCTGGCTATTTCCAAAATGACTCTAGCCTTGTTTGTTTCCTTAAGAAATCTCTTTATGGTCTTAAGCAAGCTCCTCAAGCTTGGTATGCCAAAATGGACAAATTTATTATTGACACCAGATTCTCTAGATGCCATTTTGATCCTATTGTCTATACCAAGAAAGTAGGAAGCCATCTCATAATTCTTGTCCTTTATGTTGGTGACCTTATCTTTACTAGTAGTGAATCAAAAATTTTAAACCATGTGAAGACCAGCGTTAAGAAGAAATTTGAAATGACAGACTTAAGTTTTTTTCACTATTTTCTTGGCCTCCAAGTTTTTCAAACCAGTGAAGGGATTTTTATTTCTTAGTCTAAGTATGCTTGTGACCTTCATCACTTTCATATGGATTATTGCAAACCATACCCTTCTCCCTTCCAGTCTGGAGTCAAGATTATTGTAACCTATACTTCTCCTGAAGTTGATGCCACCCTGTACCGTCAGTTAGTTGGTAGCCTCTTATACTTGACTCATACACATCCTGATCTTTCCTTTGTTGTTGGTATTTTTGCTCGGTATATGAAAACACCCCATGAAATCCATTGGAAAGTAGCTAAAAGGATACTTCGTTATGTCCATGGTATGGTTCAGTTTGGGATACATTATAGTTCAGGGGGGACCCCTTTATTGGTTGGTTTCAGTGATTTAGATTGGGTTGGTTTCAGTGATTTAGATTAGGCCTGCGACCCTGATGATCGTAATTCTACCGCAGGTTATGTTTTCAGCCATGGTTCAGGACCTGTCACTTGTGCCTGTAAGAAACAACAGGCTATTGCACTTTCTTCAATAAAAGAAAAGTACCTAGCAGTGGTAAATTCAAGTCAGGAAGTCTTTTGGATTTTACAGATTCTTTCAGAGTTTGGATGCTAATAGTAGCATCCGACCATCCTTTGGTATTACAAGACGAGTTCCATCAAGCTTGCCAAAGACCCATTTCAACATCAGTGTAGCAAGAACATTGAGCTACACATGCACTTCATCAGAAAGCTAATTCATGATCAAGTTATTGAAGTGCTTTTTTTCCCTACAGAAGATCAAGTTGTATACATTTTCACAAAGTCTCTTATAGAAGCAAAGTTTTCCAAACTTCGATCTATGTTAGTAGCTAAGGATGTTGTCATTAAGGGGGGATAGGCTCTAATGCCTCCTCCCTTCTCCTATTGTGCCAATATTGTAAATCCCTCAATCTTATCCCAAGTTGATCTTAAGGGGGGATGTTATAATATTTATACACTTAGGAGTTAGTTAAGATCTACTTGGTTTAATGTTTCATTAGGTAAAAGTGTGTTTCTTAGTGTGTTTCTTTAGTATGCATTAGTATGCATTTGTAGTTAGGAAATCTGACAGTCACGATATATTCCTGACATAGAGTGATCCAACGGTTCATATTCTCCTTGATCTTAATGGCCATTGATCTGTGGCTTAACACCTTATTGGTCCATGATCTCTATTTAAAGAGCATGGAGGGTCATTTTTCGATGATCGATTGTGAGAAACTCTCTTGTAAAATATCTCTGCAATATTTTTTTTTCATTAATAAACTGCTCCAATTGGTCGTTTTGGCTGGGGACGTGGATGTTTCCCCATAGGGGTTTTACCACGTCAAAACATCAGAGTGTTGATATTTGATGTGTTTGTGTGAGTGGTTACTGAAGGTGTTCTTCCTATGTTGGAATACCTATCTTGTCGAACATTCACAATCTAAACAAAGCATCTAAAAAGGATAATTATCTTGTCCCTCCAATGGGACAACGTTTACAAATTGTTTCCAGATATGATATGTTCTCACTTATGGATGATTTCTCAAGGTATAAAAAGGTTTTAATCTCAGGAGAGGATCATTTGGAAACCAGTTTTAATACTAAAGGGGTAACCTTCATGTATAAACACATCCCTTTTGGTCTAATTAGTGGTGGGAGTCTCATTTCAGAAGGCCGTGCACATTTTCTTTAAAGGTTTATTAAATAATTATGTATTGATCCATATTGATGATGTTACAGTCTATTAAAAAATAGACTAGACCACATCACTCAACCAAAATATTTGATAGATGTAGAAAATATGGTATCTCCCTTAATCCAAAAAATACTCTCTTTGGTGTAACTAGAGGAAATCTCTTAGGCCACATCATCTCTAAGGATGAAATCAACATTGATCTTGAGCAAGTAAAATTAATTTCTCAATTTCCCCTTCCACATAATAAGAAATCCATTCAATCATTTTTTGGAAAGATCAATTTCATAAGAAAATTTATACCTGATTTTGTTGAAACCATCAAACCATTACAAAAAATGATTTGCAAAGACAAAAATTTTAAATGGAATAAATAATAAAAGGAATCATTTGATAAAATTAAGACTACTATCTATTAAGAACCTGATTTAAGTAGTCCTGATTGTAATGTCCCCGGCCATCAACACCTCTACTGGGCAATGTTGCCCAAATACCATGTCTTCTACAAACTAGTTATGATACCAATTTGTAACGTCCCCATCCACCAAAAGGTTGGGAAACACCACTACTTTGACATACCTATATATCTAACATGCATTTCTAATGAATTTAAAACAAATAACAAAGAGTTACTGCTACCATACAAACTCAAATGGAATTGACGGTAACTCCTACATGTAGCGGAACACATGATAACAATTCAAGAATCACAGACATGAATAACATACATAATTAAGCACAGAAATGATACTTATCTTTTAACTGGAGTAAAACCACCAAATGTGTGTAGACCTTCCATGAACATCCCAACCTTAGACCACACTACTCATCACGCTCAGCAGTGGCCACCCCCAAGCTGGGACTAAAATCCATCGAGCAAGGGAATTCTAGGCTTGGAAAGGACAACAAGGAATTTTCATAGAACAATAGGAAGGATATTTTATCCCAGGATCTGCTTACGCACAAAACACACAGACCCTCATTCCCCATACACCTGCCCCACCCTAGGAGGGTACACCTTCACTAATACAAGTCCATCAACTACTACACCTCCCTTACCTTGGGATTCAACAACAGGTTGGACCAGAAGTCTTAGAGTACTGTAGCTTCTACGGGACTCCCTTCTAGGAGAAATCACTTCCCAAAAAAATCTCTCTCCTAGGAGAGTTTCTCATAGGCCTGACAACCTGCTTCTTCAATCCAGATCCTAAGCAATACAACAACAACATTTAGCTAACACATGGGTGACAACAACATCAGAAATGGTTACGGACACCGAAAATGGAAACAACCAAATTTTAAGACATGGCTCGGCTCAGGAGAATAAAAATGTGTCAGCATTTATGGAGACACATGGGAAAACTCAAGTACACTTGCAGAATTCCCAAGGTGTGTACTATATACAGAGACCAACGATGGAGAATTGGTTTAATGTGTGATTCCTTGGTCAATTCAGGAAGGGTGACAGACTTTCATAGAATCGTAAGGGTCATGAGGGAACATGAAACTGGTCCAAATGCAAGGATGAGAGAAACACCAGAATGGGAAGTGAACCCCCAATGAGATGTATTTTTGATCTATAAACTACATGTGCACATATTGACACCTATCTTCCTGCAGCTACATGCATTCCACTTCGCACTAGTTCCCTTTCCGAGGAACTTAGAAAAACATCGTTCATGTTCACCTTATCCTTTAGGAAATAATAATAAAATATTATTCCCTTAGAGGTAATCCCTCTATCTTAACCTCTAAGCATAGACACTTAACCCTCTCCCTTCCCCTACCTAGTGGAGCTTAGTCCCCCTTAACTCTTTCTTCATGGTTGGTCTACACGCAACAATGTAATTTTTATTAATGATGTGAGTATTTACATATACAATAATCAATCTTATTGGCCTTAGAATCTGTCTCACCAGCCTAATAAACACATAAGTCTCTCAGTTTATAACTACTTGGCTCACGAGCCTATAAACATAATTACAATTCACCAGGGCCTCGGCCTTGGGGCGTTAGATTGATTTTGGTAAGGATTTGTCCCTCTACATATTTTCCTCTTATTAGTCTTTGGAATTTTTCCTCACTCAAAGGGATGATGATAAGAATGAGGCCCCCATCTATTTCATGAGCACTAACTTGCATGGGTTGAAATACCCTACTATTGATAAGAAAGTCTACATTTTGTACACATAAATTAAGCATTTCATGCCTTACATCCTAAAGAACCATACGAAATTCATAGTATTGCATTCTTTTGTGAGGGTGCTCTTCACACAATAGGACTTGGGAGAACAAAGAAGAAATTGGATGATTGTCATACAAGATTTTGACCTTGAATTTAAACCATCCAAAATATTTAGAGTTCAAGGGTTGTGTAAATTATCCATGGAGTCTCAAGACTTAGTAGGATCAGATGAGTCTAGGTGAGAAAATAAATTGTCCCTATGGTGTATTAAATTTCTTTATATTCAACCCAATGATTATTCATGGAATTCAAATATTTCTTATTTTCCTCATCATGGGATGTGCTCAGGTCGCATGAATTCAAAAGAAAGAAGGGAAATTAGGTCGAAATATACCCAATATCATCTCATAAATTTTCTTGTTTTGAAAAAATTATGATGGGGTATTGTTGGTTTATTCTCCTTTCCATTTAGTCATTTACCATCATAGATTGACCCCGGTTCATAACCAAGAAGATTCCCAACAAAATCCCTTAAGACTATCATCCCCTCTGGTTATCCAAAAGGAAACATAGTACATAGAGTGCACTGCATAGTCTCACCCGAGATAGCTCTTATGGGTGGCTGCAATACTTAGGTGTTTGCAACCTGGGACTGAGCGAGATCTACACTTGAACGTCGCAACCTTTATCTAGTTTGTTTAACATTCGGTTATAAAATTTATTCTATGTATGCAGGTGAAATACCATATCTACTTAATCACTTCATTCATTCAACATTCATAAATCAATGAGACACAAAGACAAATTCATTCAATCACATAACACAGGTGTTAGCATGGTTCACCACCTCCACGGATATCTCCACAAAGATCTGGCTCTCAAGAACTTTTATTATGGTAGTTCCAAAACTACAGTGCCACACACTTTACATTTGTGGTTCTCACTCCCCACCACAGGCTCCTCGATCCTTGCAAGGCTGACTAGATTGCACCAGGATCCTCAGCTTGTGATCTAACCCTCGAGATTGAGTCACTCATTCCCTCCTTAGCTCACCAACTTAATGATTCATACAGTTCTTACAGTACCCTTCCTCTCTCTTTCCCCTCTGTCTCTCCCTCTTAGTCTCTATCTGCCTCCCATCTCCCACCTCTCAAAAGTACTACCTATTTATATTTTTAGCTCACCAACCATTACAATGTATTATAAAAACCCCAACCCTATCATCGTTAGGTATTCCATGCATGTGCATGTGTTTCTTTTCCTTCTAGATGTCGCTTTCCTCTTATATGCCTTTCTTCCCAAAATAACCTTTTTTCTAATTCGACCTGCTTCCAACAGACCCCTAACACTGATATGTGGTTCATCTCGAGCCACCTAACCTTGATGTTCTTCATTGATCTCTCTTGCGATCGCTTGGAACTTCTTTGTGAGATTCGTTGCTTGCGTTTGGGCCTACGCAGTCTTCTCCTTGAGTGCATCCAATACCTTCACTAAAATCCCATCATTGACCATCATTGCACACTCTACCTGGGGTTGTGCCATATTCCTTTTGGCTTCTTCCACCTATGCAATGACCTTTGTTGCTCGCTCCTGGATTGGTTCCATTTGAGCCTGTCACTCCTTTTTCTATGTATGTGCAACTATGAGTTCTACCTGCAATTTATTCATATCCTGTGCTCCTTTGATGCGCTCCATGTTTGGTATTGTATTCTTCCTCTGCTTGAGGTCCTGGATAGATTCTCTTATCCTTTATCCTTCCTGGTCCCACTGCTGGACCTGTTGATCCTCTTCCATCTTCATCCAAATTTGTGTTTCTTTCTCAAACAAGAAGGTCTCCATGTGGACTTGTCTCTCTATCTCCTTTAGCTGCGTTGTTTCCTCTTGCTTCCTTTGCTCCTTCACCTATGGTGGAGTGGTAGGTGTAAGTTGTTCCATGAGGTGCTCGATCTCCTATTGGTATTGATCGATTGTCTGTACAATATGATCAATATTATGTGTCCTTGTGAGTGTGGCCTTCTGCGTGTTCTTTGGGATTTTCTCATAGGCTACGACCAATTTATGCTCCAACCTATTCGCGCAGTCATTCTCATCTTTGTTCTTGAGCTTAGCCTGTTGGAGTACCAATTCCAACTCATCCTGATTGTCGTTTATACGTTGAATTGAAGTTTATACAAGGCCTTGGTTGGTATCTGCTTCAATACCAATTGTATTTGAGCCAAGTTCTTTAGGGTTCTCTGCCCCACGATTTGATCCATGCACAACATGATGGGTGTGATGTGAAATGTTCAGCTCAGTTGTGTTGTCGTCTGGATCCTATCCTTTTCGCTTGATCCATCTTCACCTCCTATCTATGATGTTGATGGGCCTGTTCTGATGCTGATGTCAATTGCCTATGCTTCTCTGAGGTGCTTGAGGATCTGTCAAATGTGGGCCAGATCTTACTCAATTCTATCCCTTTGGCACAGAGCATTATCATAATCCTTGATTCTGTGATCCTGGATCATTTGGGCCACCAAGCCTGCATCATCCTCGGTGATCATGTATAATGCGGAAATTTTGTGTGCCTTCGCCTTCTTCCATGCACCCCATGTCTAGACGACTCACCTCTTAGTCCGACCTTGCTCTTGTGGCGTAGTACTTGATGTAGTTCCCTGTATTGTCTTAGCCTACTCTTGCTGTACATGTGGTGCCTTTTTGTTGTTCTTCTTCCCCTCTTGGGTGCCTAGCTTGGATGTCCCCCCCTTTTTTTGTTGTTCCTTGTTTTGACCTATCCTTGGTATCTTGGGCATTATTATATCCTCAACATGTGTCTATTTTTGTCTTACCTCCTCCTCCTCTATGTCTGTGGGTATTTCTCGAATGAAGACCGGAATCCTCCAATCATCTTCCCAACCCTTAATGACCATCTCTATGTCTTCCTTCTTGATGAAGTAGTGCATTTGTAGCCATTGACTGTCGGTATCCTTCTGTGCCTGAATCCACATCACATGTCTAGTGGATTTGAGGTTGGCTATGCCTTGATACTGTGTGATTGCTTCCAATGTCACCCTCCAAGTGTTGGCGATGTTATCATGTATGTTGTTGAGATAGCCTTTGAATATGGTTGCATTCCCCTTTATGTTCTTAGGGTTCGAAGTAGATCCCAACGATAAGTATCACGCTTCGTGGAAACGACTGGGACTAGTGGAAAAAAATGAATAATTTGACTCCTTCCACCCAATCAAGACTATTAGGATGAGTAGCCAGGAGTAATTAAATTTTGTCCCCATATTGTGCACATCCTTGCAGTCATTGAGGAATATATTTAGCAAATAAGGGGCCCAGGTGAGTGTGGTTCCCTTTGCACACTGTGTTTCAGTTGCAAAAACCTCGACTGGTACTTCCTCCTTGCAGCATTTCCTGAGTAATTTACATGCCAATATTTGTGTGGCCATTCTTGTCATAGAATCATTAATACTCTTGATAATGATTTCATGCGACCCCCTTTCGATGCCATATTTCTTCTTCATTTCCTTGACTAGTTATTTCTCCATTTCCTCGACTAGTTGTTTCTCCTTTGTTTTGTCCTTAAGGAACTGTGTGGGATCCTCACCCCGTGATGGCATCCCTATGATGTATGTGATGAGCTCTACATCTATTGAGATGATTTGTTCTAGTCACAGGTATCCACCATGGGTGATTTCCATTATCTTCTTGATGCAGTTGTTTGCATACTAGCACCTCCCAAAGTGCGGTAGGTCCAAAAGGCCTAGAATCTCATTTTTGGTCAGTCCTGCTTCCCACTAGATTGGTTGATTAATTGGTTCGCCAAGGGGTCCTATACCCATAGTCCATAGGTAGACTTGCCTGGAAAACTCTAGGAACTTGTCTATTTCTATCACATCATGGTATAAGTACCTCAATTTCTCAATGCGACCTAATAAATTTGTTGTTATACATACCCCTTCTGGAATGTGTGGCAAGACAATTGTTGTGGTGGGTTTCCTTGAAGGTGAACTTGGTACTGTCTGCTTTCCATTTCGCTATGGTGGCTAACTCGAGGTTCCAACCTCCATTGTTCATTCTTCTGCATGCTCATCTGGTCGTCTATTGACATCTTCCACGGTTCCCTCCTGTGGTTGTTTTGGGGTGGTTGTCTGTGATATTTTCGGCGCGACCATTTCTGCCTAGTTTGGAGTTGTCCCATTGTATTTTGGGGCTTCTTCAAGGTTTTCAAGGTGCACCTGGTTGCCTGTGTCCTCATCTTGTTGGTCATGTCCTTCTACTGGCATATCAATGTCCATGTCCGCTGGTGTTGTCTATTGGGTTTCCTCCACAATGGGTGTGGGGCTTCCTGGTGTCATATCAGGCGATGAGATTTCATCCACGTTGATGACTTCTAGAGGCTGAGATGGTTGTTGTTCACTGCCATGAGGTGGCAGTTGTGCTCTAGTGTTGCTTCAAGGTTGTCTAGTAGTCTGGCTTGGTTCTCCCTATCTGGGTGGTTCCATGGTGGTAAGTATGTTGTTCACCAATATTAGTGGCCTCTACCACCTCTACAACCTTAAATCTCTGCTTAATATTCTCTATCACTTTGTGCCTTTCCTAATTTCACAATAACCTTTCTTCTCTCCTGTGCTTGCTTTGTATCAGCGTCATGTGAAGCTTGTCGAAGACATTACCATGATTTTGTTTTAATTGAACCGCCAATTCCCACATACTTTCTATTGATTTCCCATGCCATCGCTAGTTGGTGCGATTAATCTAGTGTCTCGTCAGTCATTTTCGACATTCAATTATGATAGCCTTCGTCAATTAGCGCTTATTTTTCCATGTCCATTTTTCATGTTGTTTCTAATTTGTAATGACCATTGGCCTTATCTCCATTGATGAGCATTGTTAAGTGTGCGTTCTCATTCTCTTTTTGACACACTATACCTATGTTGTTATCCTTTGATATCTGACATGACATTTTTTTTTTCAAGTGCTCAGGGGTCAACTGTCCCTATACAACTTCAGTCGGCTTCCATTAATCATCCCTCTAAGTTTTGTTCCTTCTAAATACTTCAACTATATAGATCCCCCATTTGTGACAGGTTTTACTTCGTATGGTCCTAACTGGTGCATTCTGAGTTTTCCTGGATGCTAAAAGGATTTACTGTCATACATCAACACTAAGTCTCCTTCCTTGAAATTTTTCCTCATTATATGTCTGTCATTCCAAGCTTTGTCCCTTGCTTTCTGGACTTCTTAGTGGAATCCTACTAGAATATTATCTTCCTCCATGATCATCATTTGATTCATCCTATCCTGTTTTGCGCCTCGTTCTATCATATTCGTAATCCTTGCTACGCACAGACTGGGTACTGAAAATTCTAGTGGCACCACTACTTCTTGTCCATACACCGATCTGAATGACATTTGTCCTGTCAACTTCTTGCATGTGGTCTTGTATGCCCACAATACTACTGGTATCTTTAGGTCCCAATTATCCCTATTAACATTACATATCTTCGTCAATGCATTTTCAAGGATCTTGTTAAAGGATTCTACTATTCCATTTTCTTGGGGATGATATGGTGTACTCTTTTCATGATGAACTTCAAATTCCTTAGTCATAACCTTAATAGTACTATTAATGAAGTGAGTGCCTTGGTCACTCATCCAAATCCTAA
>JZKD02S0958354.1:208970-223761 GCA_000966675.3 Picea glauca | reverse complement strand
TCCATCACAAGCAACCTTCTCATTCTTTAACATAGGAAGTCCTTCAACCATATTCTTTTTCTGTAATAACAATAAATTAGGATGATTGATGTGTCCATACCTTTGATGCCAAAGAGTCTCTGTTGGAATAGTGGCAGAAGTCAGTGCATGATGTGCTTTGCTGGTAACATCAAGTTTGTATAGACCTCCTACTCTGACTCCCGTTGCAACAGTGCGGAAGTGGTCCAGCAGATCCTTCACTATGCAATAATTCTTGAAGAATTCAACCTTCAAGTTTTGATCTGTAATGGTGGACACAGACATCAAATTTTTCTTTATTCCTGGCACATACACCACATTGCGAATGTGACGAACAGTACCATTCAGCAATTTCACAGGAATGTCTCCATATCCCTTGATCTGATGAGCACGGTTATCTCCAAGATATATGCTGGCACCATTCTGAGTTTCTTTGAAATTAGCATACCAATTTTTATTACACATCATATGTACTGATGCTCCAGAATCCACAAACCAGGCATCAAAATCATTCGTTTCAGCAGATAAAGCAGCGTTAGACACAAACAGCCTAAGATCCCGTGAGTCAAAATTCGGGGGTTCATCAATATCATCACTAGCAATAAATAATCTGTGATCTTGATTTGAAGATTTTTCTGCATAATGACCTGAATGTGTTCTAGGTTTATTCCTAGCCTCATCACTTTTCTTCTTATGACAGTCTTTAACCATATGTCTAGGTCGACCACAATAAAAACAACTATTTGACTCATTCCTATCAGATTGCATACCTTGATTTGGAGATTGTCTTCTCTGCGATGAACTGCCTCTCTGCCATGAACCGGATCTCTACCATGAACTGCCTCCTCTACCTCTTACTCCTGATCTCCCTCTCGCAGATCTATTATTTGACCACAGTGCCAAATCTTTACTCTGAGGCTTCAGATTCCCACGCCTCTCTTCCTCTTGCAGCAAAATACTTGTCAGTTCTTCAAATGTAGGAGGTTTCTCCCTTGCTGCAAGACCTGTTATGAACATATGATAGTCTTCTAACATACCATTTAAGGTAATAGTTACTAGATCAGTATTGGAAATAGTTTCCCCTATATTTACTATCTTGTCTTTCACCTCTTTAATGCGACCGAAAAATGAACTAACAGATTCGTTTCCATCCATCTTAATTCCTAGCAATTTAGTTTTCAGGAACAAAATGCGATTTGTGTTTCTAGTTTCATACAATGCTTTAAGAGTTGTCCATGTTTCAGCAGAAGTTGTAGCGTCTCTAATATGTGGAATTATGCTATCTTTAACTGACATGTGCAACAATACCTTTTCCCTATTTTCGCGCTTCTCCCAGTCTTGGATCTGTGCTGCTATCGCACCGACAGCCGCATCAGGTTTTAGTTCAGTTCCCTTCGCAATGTTCCAGACACCATAGCCCTCCATGAGCGTCTGCATCTTGAATTTCCAGTTAATGAAGTTCGATCCATCTAACGTGTTGGCTTCGTTGAGGTAGGTCTCTGCCAGCGGATTCGCCATCACTGCAATTTAGTCTCTGCAAGAAAATCACCAAGGATACGCAACTTTTTGTCGAGTGTTGAGAAGTCCGTCGCTCTGCCTTTCGAATGCACCGATCCAACTATATTTCTATTTTCAACTTAAATCATGCATGCATCCACCTTAAAATATCTAAAATCTCCACTTTTTTAAAAAAAAACTTATAACTCCCTCCTTAAAAAAAAACGTTTTTTAAAAAATTCACCTTAGGTTTTAAAAAGTATCCACTTAATAGAACAATGCAATGTTGCACTCCCATTCAAAGCTTTACATATAAAATTATAGCTTATATATATATAAACTTTTATATGAAAAACTCCACATGCATTCACTTTTAATAATAAAAAATGAATAAAATTTAAATGCTCCACTTAATCATATATCCACCCAAAGAAAACTCACGCATGCACCAGAATTTAACTCACACATGCAAACTCCACGCTCTTCAAAACTCTTCCAAATTAATCCACGCTCACCGCACCGAATTAATCCACCAAATTAATAGGATTTTCTCCCGCAGCAAAGAGATGGGGCGTCTCTCTCTCCCGTCGGCTCAGGCATGGAAATTCGCAAGTAAACTCAGGCAGCCGCTCACGCATGCAAATCCGCAATCAAACCCCAATCAAACTCACGACTTAATTGACTGCTGCGGGGAGTTCTCCGTTCTCGCACCTCACTCTGTATTTGGCTGCGGGGAGTTCGCACCTCACCCATTATTGGGTTGCAAAAATCGAGAAGGTAGTTGGTACCCTAATGGACACCAGCCTGAGAAAATTTTTGCTTCCGAGCAAAGGCGAAAGGGCGAGTAATATAGGTTCGCACCCTAGCAGAGGAGAGACCTGCGAACCTCTACAATTTTCGTACCTTACTCCCGTAGCTCTGATACCAAGATAAAATATACGAGAGAAAAACAACACGGTGAGGCTATGCTCATTTCTTATTCTCCAATGAAGATGGATTACATCTTTATATAGGAAAAGACTCTCCCGAGTCGGTTACATGCAAACCAAAGACGACTGGACTCTTAACTAAGAACTGACTCTTCTAACTGGCGCTTACAACTGGCACTTATTACTGGCACTTACAACTAGTGCTTTCTCCATTATTTCCAAATGTCCACACTAGAACCAAATGATAAACCCTAACCAGAAACACCATTGTTGTAGTAACAGCACAATACCAAGAGAATGTACCTCTACTAATAGAAGCGTAACTTTACCAAGAGAAGCACACAAGAGAGATACTAGAAAGACTGAGATTACACCACAGCAACTAGTACACCACCCTCTCCAGACTTGCACCTCCTTCTGTTGCAATTGCAGCTACTGCTCCTCAAACTTGCACCCTCATTCTACCGAGTGAGAGTGTGTACAAAGGAGGAGCTCCTAGCCTCTATTTATACTAGTCTGCCAAGGTGTCTTTTCATGTGGGCCGACCTCACTTTCTATAGACTTTTAATACTTTATTATTACTCTCTTTGGGCCGACATCTCTTCTAGAGTTTTCACACATTTGTTTAAGGGTTCTCTTACTTCCGAAATATTTTATTCTAAGTACAAAGGTTACACTTGGAGGTTAATACCTCCCGCAACTACCAAAACATCAACACTCCCTCTTAGCTAAGGAGGTATTAACTAAGATGTTCTTCATGTAATGGTCTCAAACACATCCATCCATATCATATGGCATGGGAAATACTCACATGGTCTTTCATACCAGTCTACAGGTAGCATCACCATAGCCACACAGGATATACCATATTGAAACAGATCATGTCACAAGTATCACCATCATACCCACACATGCTATGTCATAGTCACACACTCAGAATATCTAATGGCCATGTCATAGTCATGCATATGGGGTCTCATCATCCTTCCGGGATTTATGTCATCACGAGGCTTTAGTTGGTTCATATAGAACTAGGCAAATCACCATCTCACACAGAATCTAGCATCTAGTTCATACAGAACTAGTAACTATCCAACTCACACAGAATCTAGAATATGCAATTGAGCCAGTTTACATAGAACTTTGCTACTACCCAATCCAAACGGAGTTTGGGAAACTGCAACTCGCCATCTCACACAGAATCTTGCATCTAGTTCATATAGTACTAGTAACTCATCAACTCACACAGAATCTGACATCTAGTTCATAAAGAATTAGTAACTCGCCAACTCACACAGAATCTAACATCTAGTTCATAAAGAACTAGTAACTCATCAGCTCACACTGAATCTGACATCTAGTTCATAAATAAATAGTAACTCGTCATCTCACATAAAATATGACATCTAGTTCATAAATAACTAGTAACTCACCAACTCACATAGAATTTGGCATCTAGTTCATAAAGAACTAGCAACTCGCCAGCTCACACAGAATCTGACATCTATTTCATAAAGATCTAGTAACTCGCCAACTCACATAGAATATGGAATCTAGTTCATAAAGAACTAGTAACTCGCCAACTCAAACAGAATCTAACATCTAGTTCATAAAGAACTAGTAACTCGCCATCTCACACAAAATATGGCATCTAGTTCATAAAGAACTAGTAACCTCTGGTTGGAACACCAAGAAATCGGTCTAGAGTGACCAGGAATCCAATCACAATGATTAGTCTATGTAGTGCTCAAACACTACCCATCTATCTGAAGGCTAGGAAACACCTCCAACCACATAGGTTGGCCCTCCAAATTGAAAACATGGGAAACTTGTTATCCCTGAAGACTCGACATCTGTTGACCCTGTGCGAGGTCACGCTGACTGGTGCCACAATTGGTAACGTGCCCATGAATGACTACCCGTTGCTACTGCCACACTCTAATGTTGATGCCCTAGAATCATATTTGTAACTCATCACTCCCCTTTACTACGGAAGTCCTTCTGGACCACACCAAGATTGTCCTTGAAGTACACAAACTTCACCCTTGACAGAAGCTCGGTCAACACATCTGTTATCTTCTCATCTATAGCGACATACTGGAGCTTCATTGCTCCCTTCTTTACCATATCTCTGATATAATGGTGCTTTATCTCGATATGCTTGGACTTGTCATGAAACATCGATTTCTCCAACAACTTTATACAACTCAAGTTTTTGCACCAGATACAATTCGCCTCTAACTGCAAGCAGCTTCCAAAGCCATACTGCTTTATTGCTAGCTAAACATGATGCTATATACTCTACCTCAACCATACTGAGTTCGACACTAGTCTTCTTATGTAATATACCAGATATAAAAAGTATGCAAAATAGAAATAAAATTCTAGAAATGGCAAAATAACATAAATATAACCAGAACAATCACCACAATAGCACTGAAATGATATAAGAATAACAACAGAAATAGAACTTTGATTCTAAAAGCAATGTTCACAGGCCTCTCCGACGGGGCAACCTCCAGTTGAGCAGAGATATATTACAATAATATCCAAGCTAGGGTTCTCATACCCTCGACTCCTATTTATACTAAATATGTATATCAAAAGAAGCATCTAGAGGAAGATCCTTCTAGAAGCGGAATCTTCTATTAGGTCTTCTTACATTCGACTTATTCTATTTTATTGCAAGGTCTTATTATGCTTCTATTAGGTCTTCTTACATTCGAATTATTCTATTTTATTGCAAGGCCTTATTAATATTGACCTTTATTACATCTGAATATATTGTTCTACCTATGTGCAGGTTAGGACCCTAACATATCCTCCCCCTTAAAAGAAACCTTGTCCTCAAGGCTTGAGATGTGGAAATTGTTGCAGAATGGTAGTTGGTTCCCAAGTGGCATCTGCTGGAGTTGTATCTTTCCACTGGACTAACACTTCCTTGATGGTTCTTTGATGCAGGCAACACTCACGCTGGTCCAAAAATGCTTGTGGTTGTATCCAAATGGATCCTTCTTCGGCTAACTCGGGAAGGTTGGTTTGAATTTGGCACTTAGTTCCAATCACCTTCTTTAAGCATGAAACATGAAAAACAGGATGTAGCTTCGAATGACTAGGAAAAACTAACTAATAGGCTACTTGTCCCAGATGCTTGAGAACGGTATAAGGACCATAAAATTTGGGCGCTAGCTTCTGACAATGCTCGCCTTGAGGGAAGTTTGCTTGTAAGGTTGCAGTCGAAGAAACACATGATCCCCTTCTGCAAATTGACATTCAGAGCGACCTTGATCTGCTTGTTGCTTCATGCGATTTTGTGCCATGACCAAATTCTCTTTAAGGGTACGGAGAATAGCCTCTCGAACTGTAATTGTTTGTTCAACTACCTGGACCTTCGAGACACCAGGTAAGTATGAGAGAACTGAAGGTGGCTTCTGTCCATATACCGTTTCAAAAGGAGTCATGCGTGTAGTTGTATGGTATGAAGTGTTGTACCACCATTCAGATAAGGGTAACCATTGAGTCCACGAATTTTGCTTTTCTGAGGCAAAACACCTCAAATATGTTTCCAAACATTTGTTGGCAACTTATGTTTGACCATCAGTCTGGGACTGATAATTTGTGCTGAGATGCAATTGGGTGCCTTGTAGCTTGAACAGTTCTTGCCAAAAATTGCTTGTGAAAGTTGGGTCGCGATCAGAAACAATAGAGTGTGGCATGCCATGAAGCTTGAAGACCTGATCCATGAAAATTTGAGCCACCGTGGATGCTATAAATGGGTGTTGAAGAGCACAAAAATAAGCATACTTAGAAAGGAGATCAACAACCACCATGATGACTGATTTATTTCCTGATTCGGGTAAGCTAGTAATAAAATCCATAGAAATATCCTTCCAAATAGCAGGTGGAATCGAAAGTGGTTGTAGTGTGCCCGGAGATTTGACTGTTTCTCCCTTGTTGCATTGACACACATCACATTCAGCAACAAAATTATGAATGTCATGTTTCATACCATCCTAGAAAAAAGAACGTTTGACCTTGTCATAGGTTTTGGTGAACAAGGAGTGCTATGATGTGGGTGTAGCATGAAGCTCAGAAAGTACCATGGATTTAAGCTTTGATTGTTTACTTAAATACAAACGGCCTTTGTATCGAAGCTCATCATGGAGCCAAGAGTACCCTGCGGAAACTGGAGCATTGGACTGCAATTGTTGGATCAAATGCGAGCTTTTGGGATCTTGTAGCCATTCCTGGAGAACAACTTGGAGCCAATCTGGTATAATGAAGGAAAGAGAACAAACGGATCCTTCATCTTCATATTTTCAGGAAAGTGCATCCACAACCACATTGTCTTTTCCTTTCTTGTAAATGATCTCATAATCATATACAAAGATCTTAGTCACCCATTTTTGTTTCTCCGGGAAGGAAATGTGTTGTTCCAAAAAATACTTGAGGCTTTGATGGTCTGTCTTAATTTGGAAACGTTTCCCCAATAGATAAGGGCGCCATAGATCAACGACATGTATAATAGCCAACATTTCCTTTTCATATATTGATTTTCCCAGATTTCTTTCAGATAGTTGCTTGCTGGTAAAGGCCAAAGGTCGACCCTCTTGCATAAGGACAACACCAATGCCTTTCCCTGAGGCATTACATTCCAAGACAAAGGTCTTTGTGAAATCAAGAAGGGCCAGGACTAGAGTGGTGCACATGGCCATATTCAAGGTTTGAAAAGCTTGAGCAGTGGTTGGAGTCCAAGTG
Organism: Picea glauca; assembly: GCA_000966675.3. Classification (NCBI taxonomy): domain Eukaryota; kingdom Viridiplantae; phylum Streptophyta; class Pinopsida; order Pinales; family Pinaceae; genus Picea; species Picea glauca. The sequence goes on along the minus strand of JZKD02S0958354.1, from coordinate 216,559 downwards.
AAAGAGTTCTTTTTTAGGAGAGCAGTGAGAGGTGTTGCAATCTTTCCATAATTCTTAACAAACTTGCGATAATACCATGTTAAGCCCAAATATCCACGCAAGCTTTTGAGAGTCTTTGGGTGAGGCTAGTATTGCATAGATTCAATCTTTTTAGGATCCACCTTGATGCCATCCTTGCCAACCAGATGACGCAAGTATTCTACTTCTGAGGCGCCAAAAGAACATTTAGACTGTTTTAGGAAAAGTTGGTGCTGTGAGAGTAGATGGAGAACTCGATCCACATGAGCAAGATGGTTTGTCCAGGTTTTTCTATAGATGAGGATATCATCAAAGAAAACTAATACAAAATGACGGAGAAAGGGACGGAAGACATGATTCATGAGGCTTTGGAAGGTGGAGGGGGCATTACACAAGCCAAAGGGCATGACCAAAAACTCATAGTGGCCCTCATGAGTTCTAAAGGCAGTCTTGGGAATGTCTGCCTCTTTCATACGTTTCTGGTGGTATCCCGAACAAAGAACAAGTTTAGTAAAGAATTGGATGCCACTCAATTCATCCAGGAGGTCATCAATGATAGGAATGGGAAATTTGTCTTTAATGGTAAGTTTGTTGAGGGCACAGAAGTCAGGACACATTCTCCAAGAACCTTCTTTCTTCAAGACCATGACCACAAAAGAAGAGTAGGGGCTCGTACTAGGGTGGATAATGCCTACATTAAGGAGTTCTTGGACCATTTTCTCAATTTCATTTTTTTGGGAAAAGGGGTGACGATATGGACGGATATTGAGAGGAAGGCTTCCGGGTACAAGGGGAATGGAATGATCATGAACACCATGGGAAAGAGGGATTCCTTGGGGAGTGAAAAATACCACTTGATGTTTAGAAAGGATAGCTAGGAGGTCTTGCGGCACTGAGGGTGTCTTTGTTTTTTGTATGGTGTGGATTTGGGCAATAACACCAGAATGACCTTTTTTTAGCAGCTTTTCCATGCGATGGGAACTAATGATCTTAGGTGAACCAGTGGTGATGCCTTGGAAATTATATTGGTGGCCCTCGTGGTCGAATTGCATGGTTAATTCCTTAAAATCCATGAGAATGGGACCCAAAGTCCTTAGCCAGTTTTCACCCAACACAATGTCACAATCACCCATGTCGATAGAAAACATATGATATTTCAGGTGGTAGTCACCAATTTGGAGATGCACATTTTCACAACACCCTCCACATTTCATGGAGCCACCATTGGCAATCATGATTTGGAAATTATTGACGACATGGATGTAGCAATGAGTTTCTTGGGCAATGCGGTGATGAATAAAATTATGGGTGCTTCCACTATCAACCAGAATGATGACCTTCTGATGCTTAATGTAACCGATTAGCTTGAGAGTTTGGGGAGCGGAGAAGCTAGTGAGAGCATTGAGGGAAATGACTGGGTCTACTTCGGGAGGGTCTGAGGGAGGGGTTATGTCAGTGGTTTCAGGTGACTCATACACAAGGGTAGTTTCAACATCCCCTTCCAAAATATCCTCGGAGATGGCCATAAAAGGATTTTGTTCCTTACACTTGTGGCACAGGAAATATTTTTCATCACAATTATAACAAAGGCCTTTGAGTTGGTGTTCATCCATTTCAACCCTGGTCAATTTTTGGATCTTTAGTGGAGCGGGGGGAGTAGTGGGATTTACTGGTTTAGGGTGAGGGATAAAGGAGGGTTTTCAGTTTTGAGAAGATACAATATGTTGTGCTTCTTTAGCTCTTTTAGTAGACTCCACCCAACTCTGAGGCCGAGCCATGAGGACATGGGCCCGAATCTCACCCTTGAGGCCAATGATAAAACACTCTCAGAAAAAGGCATCAGACATGCCCTCTGTCCGAAAATCCAGGCACTCAAAGGCAACTATAAAGTCTTCCACTGTTCCTGATTGTTTCAAACTTTTCAAACGGCCCAAATGGTTGGTGTCAGTGTTAAAGCGTTCATAAAGATCTGCCACAAAGTGTGTCCAGAAATATACTCTTGACGGGAAGTTTTTCTCCATTACCACCATTGTCAACGTTCTTGATCTAGATGGAGAACACCATACTGGAGTTTGTCCAAGTCATCTGTAATGTCGTATAAAGAGAAATAATGTTCCATTTGGGTTACCCAACCAGTGGGGTCCGAGCCATCAAATTTGGTCACATCCACCCATGGAAGGCTTAGGTCACGTTGAAAGTGATGGTGCTGATAGTTATGGGAATGAGAGGAATGTTAACCTTCAGTATGTGGAGGCGAGTCAAAGGAAGGGTTATATGTAGGGATATGAAGCTTGGTGTAGAGTGACAAAAAGACAGATTCAAGCTAGGTGGTCAAGTCTTGTTTGATTTCCTCCATTGAGGACTGCATGGTTGTATTGATGACAGCAACATTGGCACTGATTTGTTTCACTTCTTGTTGGGTTTCGGTGAGACTAGATTGCAAGGTATTGAATCAAGCTTCCAAGTCTTGGCTACGGGTATGGGCCATGAGGACGACGGAACCGAAAAGGGGTAGGTGGGGTCAAATGTTTTGCCAAAAAATGATATGTATGAATGTGATAAGGGAGAAGAGATGAATCCAATGGAATAGGTCTCAAGGGTTCTACAGACAAGGGTTAGGTATTCAAGGTTTCTACAGACAAGGGTTTGCCCTGTGCTATAGCTCTCTGATATACGTGCGGGGTCCAATAGTAGTACTCAGCCCAATATCTCAGGGCACTAACTAAGGAGGATAGACCATACCCTTAGCCATACTACCCGACTACCCAGGTACTAGAGAGTATCTTTCCGAGTGTTGTTCTCGGTGGCACTATAGCAGTCAGGCGACCGATCGGTTTATCTAAAGAGGGCTTCAGGGAATATAGGTTGATCCGTACACAGGTGATGTCTGATGTGCTACCACTTGAAGGGGTACCAACAAGGGTTATGAGGGTGGCCAATAGATGTGTGCTTAAGTACCACTTGTATTTCCTGCGTGTATGAATCCCTCAACTGTGGGTTTATGCGCGTAACGATAGATCTCTGTGGCTTAAATAAGTCGGAATACGTCTGTACCCTGGAAAAAAAAAATAACCCACACTTTCTGCCGAGGAAAGTGCTATGATACCACTTGTAATATACCAAATAAAGTATGCAGAACATAAATAAAATGCTAGAAATGGTAGAATAACAGCAATATAACCATAACAAACACCACAATAGCATTGAAATGATATAAGAATAACAACAGAAATAGCACTTTGATTCTGAAAGCAATGTTCACGAGCCTCTTCGAGGGGGCAACCTCCACTTGAGAAGAGCTCTATTACAATAATATCCAAGCTAGGGTTCTCATACCCTCGACTCCTATTTATACTAAATATGTATATCAAAAGAAGCATCTAGAGGAAGATCCTTCTAGAAGCGGGAGCTTCTATTAGGTCTTCTTACATTCGACTTATTATATTTTATTGCAAGGCCTTATTAATATTGACCTTTATTACATCTGAATATATTGTTCTACCTATGTGTGGGTTAGGACCTTAACAGCTTCCTGTTGAACCATGAGATCATAGTTGATCCCAAACGGAAGCAACATCCAGATGTACTCTTATGGTCTATGACACTACCGGCTCAATCTGAATCAGTATTGCCTTGCAGACTTATCTCACGATCTAAAACATATCTAAGTCCAAAGACTATCATACCCTTCAGGTACCTTAACACATGCTTTCCCACAATCAAGTGAACATGTCTACGTTTGACCATATATTGACTCAATGTATTCACAGAAGTACATCAACAAACCAATCATTTGTTTATACATGGTGGCATCCACTGTCTCTGAAGATGTATTTCTCAATAACTTCATATTCATCACCATCGTTGTAGGCATGGCTTTACAATCCATCGTTATGAATCTCTTCAGAATCTCTATAGCATATTTTCCTTGACACAGGAAAATCTCATCTGGTTTCTTCCACACCTCTAAACCCAAGAAATAATGCATCATACCTAGGTCTTTCTTCTCGAACTCTGTAGCAAGCTTCCTCTTACTTTTAGTGATGAGATTCTCATCTCCTGTTAGAAATGGGTCATCCACATATAACAGTAATATCATTGTTCCACCATCCACAACCTTGTAGTAAAGGTTGGAATCTTCTTTACTCTTGGTAAATCCCAACCTCATCATAAAATGGTTTGATATGGCATATCATGCCATGGGTGTTTTCTTAAGCCCATACAAAGTTTTCTTCAATCTACAGACATGAGACTCCTTCTCATGTATCTTGTGGTTTCTCTATGTACACTTCTTATGACTATTGGAGAAAGTATTTTGTCATAATCTTATCCCTCTTGCTGGGAGAATCCTTTGGCCACAACTCAGGGTTTGTACATCTCTATGCTTCCATCAGTAGCATGTTTGATCTTCTAGATCAACTTGGAAGTCTCCATTGACTTCCTTTCTGGTCTCGAAACCGAGGAAAAATCCATATATCAGTCCTTCTAACTTGCTTCCTCCTCTATCACTGAAACAATGGAATCTTCCAGGAGGTCTCATATCTCCTTGAAGCCTTTGAAGCTTCGATATAGTCTCCTCAACTCATGGAACATGTATTTTAGTCCTAGAATATGTCTCTCTCTCCAAACTGGATCTAAGGAGGAATAGTTTCTGAATGAAAGTCTCTAAGCCACTGAATCTCTCTGAGATCAGGTTCACTCTAAGTATCCATTCTCCCTCTGAATCTTGAATCCCTCTGAGTCTATATAATATTTGGATCCATCTTCTCCCTCTGAAGTCTCTATGAATGGACATAGGGAGGCTACTCTTCCCTACTAGACTGTGAGGGTTTACTCTCTCTGAACCCTAGCTCCTTTTGAGATGGTACTTGGTGGGGTCGCTTGCCTCACCATTGATGGAGCCATCTTCTCCTCATGATATGGTGCATCAATGTTATATATATTTTCATCCTACAAAGTGTCATTGTACCATTTTGGTCTCTTCCTGGTTATTGCAATGATTCTGGGTAGGCCCTTATTGCTCTACTAACTCTTCCTGATGATTTAAAAACTGATCAACTGAACTAGAGGGATATATTCAGTCATCTTTGGAGCCTTCTTCTCCTTACAATCAATCTCCATATGACATACTCTCTATCTCGCAAAAGTACCCTTCTTGATAGAAGGTATTAACTTCGTCCTCGTTTTCTTCAGTACATGGATGTATATGGTGGTGTATACAACTTCCTATTTGGGTATTTTGATGCATGTCTCAAACTAGAGACCATCTAGTATGTTGCCTCATGCAATTGTCACTATAGATCCCCTCATATTTATCACCTATGACTTACCCAGAACAAGACCAACAATAAGGGAAAACAATAGACAAGAATAATACTCTTATAAAAAAATAAAAAAAATAATGAGAACAATCACCACAATAACTCCTTCTCATAGCTATCACTTGTGACCTGCCTGGAAGAAAAACAAGAAATATCTCCTAGACGAGATGTTAGTTCATCTTGAAAACAAGTACAATAAGCATTTATATCAATAGTACTCACATGCTACCAAGTATTCATTGTATCTAGCAGTAATAAAACCTTTCAAATATTGTTGTCACAACTATAGTGTTTACTTGTAATGTAGCAAATTATCAAACTTGATATGTGCAAATTTGGAAAATTATCAATTTAATCTATCAAGCTTGGAACATGGATTCTTATATTCAAGAATGAGTGTTGTTTATTTTCTTCTGAGTCTCCTTCACTTAAGATGACAAGTATTCTCTCCAACATATCCCATGTACTAAGACAATATGCTTTCTTGACAGAAATTTGAGTTAGAGAATATTATGCAATTAAACTCTAAAATCTCAACCTCAATCAATCTAATACTTTGACTAAGCTCAGCCTATAACTTTAACTTTGACCAAAAATAATCATAACTTCAATAGATCAAATTGCAACCTAGATTTTCAAAAGATCACAATAATGCCATAACAGTTAGAGGCATATAAAACCAATCAAACCTAGAGTGTGTTGTTCCTCTGAATGTGTTGGATATGAGATCCCTCTGGATATACTATTGTTTCTTAGAAAAAAGATCCCTTCTCCTGAAAATACCCTCAAGATAGTGATACAGTTAAAACATATACAAGTACATACCTTCGCCAGCAGCAGAAACAACAGTAGGTAGTGGTACCATCTAGCAGTAGTGGCAAGAAATAATGAACCCAAAAATTTCAAAGTGCTCCAACTTGCAATATGAAGATCACTGGAGATGCGCTAGGAGAGGGTGCACTAGGATAAAAAAAAATTAGGCCCAACTCTTCACTAAAAGTTCCCAACAAATTTGAGTTAGGGTTTGCTTCTACTGCAAAACCAAAAACCCTAACTGTCAGAAGAATGGCTAGCGAGATAATCTAGGGCAAGAATAATTTCAGCATCCTTTCAATGAGTTATCAGAAACTTCATTGGACCAAAGGAACTGCAACTGGTACTGCAATTGGTGCTACAATTGGTGTTGCAATTGGCACTACAACTGCAACTGGTACTAGAACTGCAACTTCAGAATATTGTAGGTCAGATTCGGGGAAAAAATGCACCCTCCTTAGGCGACCTTCATAGTGGGTTCAGTAAGTGTTGAACGAGCTTGACAATGGGGGAAGATGAGGATCTTCCTTCCAACAATTAGACTATTACGAAGGAAACATGGCTCTGATACCATGTTAAAATTTTGATATGCTCGTTTAACCATGGAAAATGTCACATCATTGTCACCCAACCATAGGCATTCACTATGCTACCCCCGAGAACACTAACCTTTTCTTAGATAGAATGATTATGGCAAGTCCACACTATAACCAACAAATAAAACCTAACTAAAAACACCACTTCCGCACCATCAAAACAATACCAAGAGAATGTACCTCTACTAATAGAAGTGTACCTTTACCAAGAGAAGCACACAAGAGAGATACCAGAAAGACTAAGATTACACCATGACAACTATTGCACCACCCTCTCCAGACTTGCGCCTCCTTCTATTGTAACTGCAGTTGTTGTTCCTCAAAATTGTGCCCTCCTTCTTCTAAGTGAGAGTGCTTACAAATGAGGATCTCCTAGCCTCTATTTATACTAGTCTTCCAAGGTGTCTTTTCATGTGGGGTCGGCCTCACTTTCTAGAGCCTTTTAATACTTTATTATTATTCTCTTTGGGTCGACTTCTCTTCTAGGGTTTTCACACATCTATTTAAGGGTTCTCTTACTTCCATAATATTCTATTATAAGTACAAAGTTTACACTTGGAGGTTAATACCTCTCGTAGCTAGAAAAACATCAACATGGGCCCCCTCTGTTGTCATTTCGTCCTCCAAAAAATTGTTTGTTGGAGTATCTTTGGCAGTAGGATTTTGCTCAATGAGGCATGGGGAAATTTCTAAAGAGGAAGTCGATTTTCAAGAACATTGTTTTGGGAATCTGTGGGTAGTGTATTCATGTGGGCCTTGGCCAAATAGACTTGCGGGAGCTTATGAAACTTCATTATGTCGCTCGGTTTGGATTTTATCCCCCCGGACCAAATTGGCCACA
>JZKD02S0958354.1:177800-208960 GCA_000966675.3 Picea glauca | reverse complement strand
TGGCATGACAAGGCATGGCATGGCATGGAAAGGCATGGCATGGAATGGAAAGGCATGGAAAGGAAAGGAAAGGCATGGAATGGCAAGGCATTTCATGCCAAGTGAAGGCAAATCAAGGCAAGGCATGGCATGGAAAGTGAAGTCAAGGCAAGTCATGGAAAGGCAAGGAATGGAAAGGAAAGGCAAGGCATGGAATGGAAAGGCAAGTCATGGAATGGAATGGAATGGAAAGGCAAGGCATCATGGAAAAGTAAGGCAAGTAATGGCATGGAAAGGCAAGTCAAGGAATGGAAAGGCATGTAATTGCAAGTGAAGGCATGTCAAGGGATGGCATGGCATGGCAAGGAAAGGCATGGTAAGGCATGGCATAGAATGGCAAGGCATGTCATGGCAAGTGAAGGAAAATCAAGGCAAGGCATGGCATGGCAAGTGAAGGCAAGGCAAGGCATGGAATGACAAGTGAAGGCAAGGCATGGCATGGCATGGAATGGAAAGGCATGTTATGGAAAGTGAAGGAAAACCAAGGCAAGGCATGCCATGGAAAGTGAAGGAAAGGAAAGGCATGGCATGTAATGGAATGGCAAGGCAAGGCAAGGCATGGTAAGGCAATGCAAGGCAAGGCAAGGCAATGCAAGGCAAGGCATGGAAAGGAAAGGCATGGGAAGGCATGGCATGGCAAGTGAAGGCAAGGCATGGCATGGCAAGGAATGGAAAGGCAAGGCATGGAAATGAAATGCATGGCATGGCATGGCATGGCATGGCATGGCATGGAAAGGCATGGCATGGATTTACAGAAATATTCCCCTGCGGATAGGTGAATTTTCCATTGGAGTATAAACCCCTCTACCAAGACAGAAAACTAGCATTGGACACTACCATTCCTATAGATTATTTTTATCCATATAAAAAGAGAGAAGGAGGGATAGTATGATGCACCTCACTTTTGAATTTTTTCCAAGCTGCTCCAATCTGCAAGTTCCATACAGTACCTACAATGGACAACAAGAGACAAGTGACTATCTCCTACTCTAATGGATTAGACAAAACCAATCTATCTATGAATATTAATACAAGAATAGACAAGTACATGTAAACACATACTAGAAGGAAATAGGCCAAGTATATTAATGATAAATTCAAAAGGAAACTTGCAATCTTCAGATGACGTTGCAGCAACATCTCCATGTCCTCCTCGTCCAACCCTTGCTCAAAAGATCCACAATCAGAATAACAATGCTTTGTTGATTTTTTCCTTCCTTGTTCACCATGAGAATGTCTCCATTTATAGCCTTTGAGAGGCTCAACCACCTTAGTTATATTTGCAATTAGTTGAGGATATGGCTCCAATAGTTGTGAGATCTCCCTTAGACGCAACCTAAGGGTTAGATTCAAGCCAAACCAACTCGATCCATCCATATCTTTCCTTAGAATAAAAAGGGATTTCTTTCAAGATTTTCTCAACCAATTTGGCGCTCCCTTACAATGGGAAACAGAGCGCTACAATGCTCCCTGCAAGATAGAAAAAGAGTGCTAGTGCTCCCTATATATGAGAAGGGGAGAGTTGATCTTCCCAAAAGTTTCCAAGATGATAAATTCTCATCGAAAAACCTTTGTTTCGACTGTCAAATGATGGGGCTTCTTCTTCTAACATGTTTTAGGGGTTGTATCAAGTGTTTTCATGGTGTCATTAGTGATGCGACACTTATGACACTTGCAACAAAAGTGTGACACTTACGACACTTATGACAATGAGAATGTGAAATTATCAAAGTGAGGAATTTTAATGTGTAACATATTTCCCCCCAAAGTCTGAAGTCAGAAAATGAAACTTGTTGGTTGAAACACTTTGTAGATTCTTTGAAGCAAGGGTATGGAGTCATGGAACCTGGTAGAAGTTGCAGACAACCATCAAACAATGTTAATATGTGTTCCATTCTCGAGGCAGGCATACCTATGCTCAGACTATAAGTGACTCAAAGTATGGCCTCCAATAAATACATTGTGAATCCATATTGATTAAGGGTATGGCCACCAGAGATACAATATGGATCCATATTTTTATGGCATGAACTGATCGTAGCCACGCAAAATACAAAGTGGAGCTATGAGATGATAACATATAGCCATGGACCAATACAATGTGGATCTATGTGACAACATATATATCAGCATGCTCAAATGATTTCCTTCGCAACCTGGGATGAACATATAACAAAATGAATGCTCAACCCAGGGTCTTTGTCCCAATCCCGATGTGGTAGGAATATAGCCAGGTGAATAGATTATTTGATGTCGAACATGGTAGAAATCACTTGATTACTGGTCATTGAGGTAAATTGTTAACTAGTGCGAGGCAAATCACCAATGATTTCAATGACTCCCAAGGTACCCTAGTACATTCCAGCAAATGTCAATAAATGAGTTGATCTCGAACATTCATGGAATCAACCGATCATAGTTCAATGATGTAAACCTATTGTCAGAAGCGAGGAGGTCTTCCATTGAGGCATGTAGGTCCCAAGGTGTTAACTGGTCTCTAAGTATAATTTTTGGATGATGTGTTGAATTTGACAGGAAAAGACTCGTCGAAGGAGGGCCTTGATGTATACCCCATCATCGACACAAAACTGACACAAGAAAGTGATAATATATAACAGATGAACACAGACTAACAGGGGTATGGAAACTGGTAACTGTGTAGATGATTGACTTTTGAGGTAGAAACTTCCCTTGAACACTGAGGCACGACGTGAGACTTGGCAGCATAAACACAGAATGGACCAAAACATAATGCAGCGAGTGTTGAGGCATTCTCTGGATGGGTCAAAGGAGTGGAAAGACTCATAGGATTGGTTCAGTGCAGAGGTTTAGTAGATTATCCAAGTGTTCAATGTGGAGGTTAAAACAAATGTCGTGTTCAAGGGAGACTGCAAGAGTTTCTTACAAAAGTTTTCAAGAAACTTAACCCACTTCCTTCAATGTTTTCCCCCATCCAGATATATGAGTACCTCTTTTTAATTTAACAAGCTCGAGGAGGATAACACATGCTCAATATAACTCACCTTCGGTAAGTCCCTTTTCTTTTATTTAACGAACTGGAAGAAGTAAGGGTTCATTTCCATATGGATCCTTCAATGTGTAGTTTAGCGAGTCCAAAGAAAGAAAACGTGATGGTTTTTCATGTTTAGAGAGTCTGAAAAGAACTTCTAGGCAACTCCAGGGTTGTCATTTTTCATAATTTTAGTCCCCGAGGTCCTAAAAAGAGATAAACTATTACTCAGAAGACGCCCTTTCAAACCTTTTAACAAGTGTGAAAGGAAGCAAGATCACTCAACAATCTTTTCATGTTTAGAGAGTTTGAAAAAGGCTTAAAGGAAAATCCAGGGGGTTCCTTTTTCGTATAACCTTTACGAGTCTGAAAAAGTGATAAAAGTATACTCGGTTACATTCTCATGTATTTGTGAGAATAAATAAGAACAAAGACTAAGCTCATTGGCGTTACAAGGTCGTGGAAAAAACTATGCTCAAATTTCTGTAAAATCAAGTTGTTCTGGGCAAAAAGACAATAGTAATTTCTCGAAAAATGATAAAAACCCAAAAATAAATTTATAATAAGGAGAAATGACCAAATTTGAACATATAAAATTTCAAATTAGGGCAAAAAATCATTTTTACTATTCTCCTCTCCTTTTTGAGTTTTTGCCTCTTTTGGAGCATTTTTTCGACCGTTGATTGTGGGGGTTGTGGGCGACCGTTTTTGAAACCGTTCAGATCAGGTTGGTTCTTTCCTCCTCCTCATTCATTTCCATGTCTTTTTATTTCATTTCAGCCCTTATTTTATGTGCTTAGGCTCCTTGATAAGCCCTAGAGTGTCGAACTGGATCAACGCTCCCTCAAGTAATCGAGGGGAGCACTGATCGTGATTTCAACACCTTGGTATGTGCATTGAGGGAGCACTAGCGCTATGTTTTCTTCTTTAAGGGAGCGTTAGGCACAAAATTTAATTTTTATTTTTTTTATAGGTTAGAAAGGGGCAATTTCTTTCTTTGAAAACTTAGCTAATGATGATTAATTGATGTATTTGCAGGTTTCATTCATAGTTAAACATGATTGAATGGAAATAACATGAGCACGACTTTGATGACATCGTTGCTCTACAAGACCCTCAAGCGAGGGTGGTCTTATGCAATTGCGGCTTACTCAAGTACTTCAAACTTTAGAATATGAGGAAAGAAGTGTTATTGCTTGAATATTTGATTGGCTTATGGGATGACGGTGAGTAAGCATTATGAATAGGACCACATATGCTTGAGATCGAGATGAATGATGTATACTTTTTTACAGGGCTCTCAAGGAGGGGAGCACCCATTCTTTTTTTCGGACATCGGGCTACTCCACGACCAACCGAGGCATATGTTGTCAAACACTATATATCAAGGTCACGGTTGGTAGGAGGAAGGATCGTTATAAAAGATGTGATGGATCTATCTCTCTGATATGTCCTATTTTCTATCACCAAGTTGGCGAGAAGCACTAGTGCCCATCTCGCTTCTAAATCCCAAATTTCTTATGTCATTCAGTGCTTGGAACCTAGGCTATTCAATTGGAGCACAAGGTTCTTGAGGAACGTTAAAGAGTATATATCCAAATGCAGAACAGGTAGGAAAAAATAGTTTGTATATGGTTCTTTCTTGGTCTTATTTTTCTTGGAGCGGATTCCACAAATACAACCACATGTTGCTATGATAGCACGCCCTATGACTGAGCCCTACATGGAGCGGTGGACTAGCCTTTCCCTCGAGTTGGGGAAAGAACCCTCGGCTTTTAGATTCACTATTGACTTCTTCGCATGGTGGAGGGGGCATTTGGTGGTGATCGATAATTTCCCATATGTTGGGGTGGATTTCAGGGGTAGTGTGGACTTGGTACTTCCTGAAGGTATATAGTGGGATGCATCATGTACAAAATATCATAACCTTGTAACAATATTTTTTTTGTTTTTTATATGTTTTTGGTTGTACAACGAGGGATCTAAGTCATATTTTTTTTCATCATGTAGAGAGGGGTGTGTCACATCCGGTGGAGATGCCAGCATTAGGACATCGTGGATATGCACAGGCGGCGGCAAAGCATGATGTCGTAGTGGGAGGACTCCGGGAGGTGGAGAGGAACATTCATGGATTTACCATGGGTGTTCCTCCCTTGAGGAGGCGAGATGTACCTCTACACCTTCAGGGACATACAATTGAGGTCTCTGAAGGCCTCAATCATTTGCTACGACGGGTGGCAAGGGTGGTAGTGTTCTATGCAGAGCACAATGTGGTGCAGGGGGACATGTAGAGTCTCCAGTCATTTTGTAGTCTTTATGATGATTCTATTGGAATAAAGGCCCATGTTTTGCCTCGTTATGTACTTTTGTATGATGTATTTTGACAAAAAACTTTTTCTATTAAGCTTATATATATAAACAAGTTTTGCAGTGGTTACTTATGTTGTATTTTTGTTTCATGTGATGTTTTCTATACATATGATTTATGTTTCAAATGTTTATCTATGCACAATATACCAATCTAACATGTAATTTGCTAATGAATATGTGATTGTGTTGATTTCCCTAGATATATGCATGTATTCAAGAAATTCAAAAGCTCTTTCGAGATGGAGAATCCTTAAAACGAGACGTAGTAAAACTGAGTTGTGAATGGCGTACTTACGATTTAGTTGATGTACCAAGAGTTGAGAATCGAGGCTAATAATCAATTGAGATATACCTAGAGAATAGGATTTGATTAAAAGTCTGGTGATGGCATGATACTCTACAACTTTATTGGTTGCATATCCGACGCAAACTCCTCCTGAACTCACTAACTCACCATAGTGGTAGATGACCCAAACTGCAAAAGTGATGTTCTGGGTATGTCGACTAGCGACATCCGCAAACCTGAAATAGATGGGAAAGGATGATGCCATTTGTGCATTCAATCACAAAGAAAATTATAATCAGCTGAGGTAAAACTTTTGCACGCAAAATAAAAGACACACTGAGTCAAAAGTATATAGTATAGTAATGTACAAATCACGCATGCGAGATATTCTATGCATAGTACTTCTTGAGATAAATCCCATTTCGGGGCTCACCGAGAGATATTCCATTTTAGTCTACTAACTCGTAGGTGCCTCTATGTAACACGTGTTTTATGATGTATGGCCCGTGCCACATGGGTTCTAACTTTCCTGCCCCCATTTTGTCATGATCTTGATCATAAACTAGAACTAGATCTCCTTCTGTGAAAGTGTGAGGTTGGATGGACTTATCATATTAATTTTTCATGTGTTTTTTATAGGTCTCGTTGATGAGAGCAGCATCGCGATGTGTTTCACCCATCTTGGTTAGATATAAGAATTGTTCCTCTTCAGCAGAAGTATGGGGTAGGAGTTCTACAATGAGTTTCAACGAAGGGATCTCACATTTGATTGGTAATACCGCTTCTATCCCGTATACCAACTGGAAGGGTGTGAATCCAGTTGTGGTTTTAACTAAAGTTTGATAAGCCTAGAGTGTGTAGAAGAGATGCAAGTGCCAAGAGGTTTTTTTCACTCCCACCATGTGTTGAAGCATCATTTTCAGGACTTTGTTGATGGCTTCAACCTTTCCATTTTCCTGAGGGTAGTAGGGGGATGAATTTTCATGGAGAAAACCTAACTTTGTGCGCAATTCACCCATCATTTGGTTCTAGAAATGGGATCCATGATCATTTACAATATCTTGTGGGACACTAAATCGAGCGATGATGTGATTGAACACAAAAAGTGTTGCAGTGTGCCCATCGTTAAGAAATGTAGGCATAGCCTCATCCCATTTAGTGAAATAATTGACGGCAACGATGATATAATCGTGCCCCCCAACTGATGTAGGCTTACATTGAATAAAATCGATGCCCCATTTTTCAAAGGGGTCGACGACGACAATGGGATGAAGTGGAGCGGGGTGGGTATGTGATTTATTCTTAAATATCTGACAGGATGGGAATTTTTTAATGGCCTCAATGCAATCTTTGAATATGGAAGGCCAAAATAACCAGCACGTAAAACAAATTGGGTTGTAGCCATCCTAGAAAGATGATTGCCACAAGCTCCAAGGTGACAGTCATTTAAAACTTGTTTAGCCTCTTCATGGGTTAAGAAACATCGTAGGACAGTATCAATGCCACGGTGGTACAAGGTGTCACCAATGATAAGGTAGCTCTTTGAGTGGTGTCTAATGCGACATCATTTGTCACATGAAATGCTAGGTTGAAAACATTGGGTTTGGATATAGGGAAGAATATCTCCATACCATGGATCAGACGTACTAATGAGGAATAGAGATTCATTGGGTAGATAATCATTGGGCTCAGGATCCTCATTAGTATGGGAAAGATCGCAAATTAATTCTGCAAAAACCAACTATTTCTTAGCCTTGGATTTGTCAAACTCGAGATCGAATTATTGGAGAATGATGATCCATTTCGAATATTTTCCCCCAATTACTTGACGAGTTAAGATGTGGTACATGGGGTTCGAATCTGCAATGGCAGTGGTAGTGTGTAACAAAATATAGTGGAGAAATATTTGGATGGCAATAATTGTTGCCAAAGCCAACTTTTCGACATGTGAATACCGGAGTTCGGGACCCAATAGACTTTTACTCAAATAATAGATCACATGTTCGGTGTCGTCATCATCCTCTTGTACTAACACCATAGAAATAGTGGAAGTAGAGGCAACCAAATAAAGGATATAATCTTTCCCATAATTTGGTGGGTGAAAAAGAGGTGTGTTTGTTAAGTCATTCTTAAGAGAATCAAATGAGCATTGAGTGGTTGCATCCCAGATGAAAGGGGCATCTTTCTGCAGCAATCTCATGAATCCTTTAGTGATTTCTACGTAATTGAAAATGTAATGGCAAAGAAAGTTTTCCTTCCCTTGCAAACTTTGCAGCTGGGTAAGATTGTTTGGAGGAGGTAAAGCGAGAATGGCTTTGACTTTTAAGGGATCCACCCTAATCCCATCTTTGGAGACTATGAATCCAAGGAGTCTCCCTGATTCAATAGCGAAAATGTGTTTATGGGGTATCAAACGTATGTTGTAAAACCGATATCGAAGAAAAATGGCTCATAAGTGACCAATATGGTCTCGTCGATGGGTCGAGTGAGCTGGTAATTCATCGAGATAAGGTTCAACAATATGTTTGATGTCGTGGAATGCATATGACATGGTCATTGAAAAGTGGCTCCATCATTTTTAAGGCTAAAAGGTAATTTCCGATAAGAGAAAGTCCCCCATGGGAAGATGAAGGTTGTTTTATGTTGATCAATTGATAAAATTTCGATTTGGTTATATCCAGAAAAGCCATCCATAAAAGACAAAATGACGCTTTTTGTGCAATTATCGATAATTTGGTCGATAAAGGGTGTAGGGTAATTGTTTTTGGGACAAGCCTTATTAAGATCCCGATAATCGACACAAACATGAATTGTCCCTTGTTTCTTTGTGACCGAAACGATGTTGGAAACCCATTCAGTCAGGGGGATGGGATAAATAAAACCAGACTTTAGTAACTTTTTGACTTCCTACTTGATTGTCGCGGTTTTCTTAGGATGAACCGGGCAAAGTTTTTGTCTCACAGGTTTAACTCCTGGGTAAGTTTTAATTTCATGCACAACGATCGATGGATCGATCCCTGGAATTTCTTCATAGCTCCAAGCAAAGATGTCACAAAATTATTTAAACAAGTCAGTATAATTTTCAACTTCTTCAGCTGAACAATTCGCACCTAGTTGTATGTTTTCCACAATACCTTCTTTAATGGATATATCCACAGTGATAGTGGAAGAGATGTTTCCCAAATTCCCCTTGGAGATGGTATCCTGAGTGAGTATTGGATATTTGGGGGAGTTGATGATATCGCTACGAAAGATAGAAGAAATATCTTTCTCTATGTCATCCAAATTGGGAAGAAAGGATGAATTATGGTGGTTATCATCCCATGGTGCCTCCTCGATACTAAGCATCTCCATAATAGATTCATCTGATGGAAAAATCCATACGATGTAATCGAAAGTACAGGATAGGGAATTTAACCAGGATGGTAACGAATAAGTAGTAGACACTAGAAAATGTTGTTCATCCAGTGAAGGAGAGGCAGACTGGATGGCATCGTATTCAACCTCTGCGGGACTAAGTGGCATAGTGTCACCTAGTGCATCAAATTCTAAAAGACTAGGCATGATCCATGGATCAGATGATTTGAAGGATTGATGTGCCATAGTTGAAGTCATATTAACCGTTGTGATGTGTTGCATAGTGGGAGGAAGAGGTGTAGGAAAGGTACCCATGAGTGAAGAGTCCTTCAAGAGACCTACCCCAACACTTTCATAAGTGATTTTTGACTCTCCCAGAAAAGGAATGGTGTTGGTCGTTTGAGTGCAAGCGTCGGGTGTGCAATAATTTAACTGATCGATGGTCACAATTTTACCTTGATGAGGGAATTGGATGCATCGAAAAAATGATTAAGCGATGGCAGACATAGCATAGAACCAACTTATCCCTAGCAACAAGTTATAATTGATGGGAGCATCGACTACTTCAACATATACAAAAACAAGTTTGCCTCCCAATTGAACGCCTAAGGATTGTAATAATACATGAGGTCAGAAACCTCTTCCATCAAATGCTAGTAACATTGTGGGAGATTGATTAATACTAGGTAATTTAAGGCCTTTCCAGCAAGCCAAGGACATGGCACATGTGGATTACCCCTCGTCCAAGATCGTGTGATGAATATGTTGATTATGGACAAAGACATCGATTTGGAAAGCAAGTTGGTGAGAGAGTCGTGATTTAAAGTTATCCAGGTTGAACGTGATATTATTGGATGGCTCAGGATCTATAGCTCCAATGGCTTCCAAGAGAGTCCTACGTTGGCTAGGGGAATGTTGTAGAACTTTGAGAGTTGACCTAGCACAGGGTGCTTGAGCCAAATCTTCAACGATGTTGTAGTTTTGAGCAGCATGTGAGTTAGGATTAAAGGTCAACTTTTGAATTGTGCTCTTGGGTGGGTGTAAGATAGATTCAAAGTTAGGTTTCTCAATTTGGAGTGGTCCAGGTGGGGGAGTAACGATAGTGGACGGTGGATCTGGTATAGTATCATTACTTATTTTTTCCTTATCAGGTTTACCTGGAGGTGTGTCATATGTTGTAGTATGAGTGGTCAAATATATCCCATTAAACATGTAAATTTGTGCACTCGATGAAGCTTCCTCGTTAGGAGGATGTTTTGGATTACCTCATGTCGAAGGCACAGGATTTTGTGCAACCAGTGACTGTTGTTGTGGAAAAGGATGTGTGAATACAATGGGTTGAGAATTTCCTTTAAAAAGTTTGGAAACTTTGTCCAGATGAGGACAATCTCATGTGTATTGATATTCACCGCAAATGAGACATGGAAATTTTGGTTTGTGATGTGGTTGTTTCTCAGTAGTAGGTGGTTGTGTTTGTTTTTTTTCATTTTCAGTTTGATTATTATTTTTCTTAGGTTTATTCTTGGTTTTCTTTTTTCCCCTTGACTATTGTGGAGAAGCAGATTGAACTACATTCAACTCATATATTTGAGTCAAGGTGGAATTTGATGAGAGTGAATTCAATCCGGTAGTGGGGGCAGTGATGGAACGATTAGTTGTGGCGGTCGACTATGAACTAGACTGGGTTTTGACAAAACTGATAACTCCATCTGTGTGAATGATGGAGGATGGTTTTGATGGATCGGTTGATGGATGAGGAGCGTTTGGAATCAATTCATACAAAGTACTAGATTGGGAATAAACCAAGTCCAGATATTGGGCATGAGCAATGGCCTCCTCTTTAGTAACGACACCACCCATGGCTACGTCATGAGCAATAGAAGGTAAAAGAGATTTGGTGAACCATTCATCCATCAATTGGTCAAGAATGGTTTCTTTGATCAACCATCGTCGTCGTATCCATTCATGAATATGATCAAAAATATGTACGGATTTGGTTTTACGAAGGGAGGTCAATAGTTCTTTGTCGGTCTCATAGCGGATAGGTAAATGTATGTTCATGAGAAAATCCATGGCAAGTGAATTAAAATCTTGAAAAGTTCAATGTTGTAACTGAATATACCATTTAGTCATTGTACATGTAAGTGTACGCTGGAAAAGACATAACCTGATAGAATCATCCATTAGTGAATTTGATGAGCACCATAGATGAAAGGTTATAACATGGTTATTAGGGTCTTCACCAGGTTTACCGTCAAATTTCACAATATCGAAAGGTAACTTGGCAGGAATGACTGGCCAAAAATAGGAGTGTAATATGGGATTGTTGGTTAATCGTGAAAAATCTGGTATATCTAGAGTGGCTAAGAACGACAGTTTTCGATTGACCTGAGGATGATACTGGTGTGGCATGGGGACACTAGTAGGACCATAAACAGGTTATGGTGGATAATTGTAGCCAACAGGTCCTCCTGTATGTTGTTGATGTTGACCAACGAAAGTAGGATTCATTTGTTGAAGAATGTGCATAAAAGGAGAGGGGAAACCCATTTGGCCCTAGGGAGGATAACTAGTGTAACCCGGGGGAGGATAGTTCACTTGATTAGCTTGAGGGGGATAACCAGTTTTCCCTTGAGGAGGGTAACTAGGTTGTCCTTGAGGAGGGTAATGATTTGGCCCTTGGGGTGTTGATTTTTCATAAGCTAGGTTAAGCATGAAGTTCATTCCATTTTTATCATTTCACTTAACCATAAACAATAATGTTGCAACAACAAAGATCACAAGAAGAAACACCATGCATAAGAACACAAGAAGTATCCTAGGAAACCCTTCTCAACAAGGGAAGAAAACCCAGCCAAATCCTTTGTTATATTCTTCAAGAGAAATACATCCACCACCAAGATAAACCCTAGCACACAAGAGGGTGCTCAAACCCTAGAAGAATAGCACCCAAGAGAGGTGCACACTTATCCCAAGAAAGTGTACTTGCTGAAATTTCCAAACTCACATAAAAAATATGTTTCCACAATGGGGATTTTACCTTTACTTATACTAACCTAAACCTGTCAACAGAAGTGTCAATTAGCTCAACAGGGCCGACCTCTCTAAGTCACATTATAATAATAATTATTATTATTATTATATTATAATTAATATTAACCAAATTAATTTTATTTTACATTTATTATTAATCACATTAAGGTGGGGCCGACCTGTAGTACTCATGGATGGTAGTGCAGATGGAAGAGTATCGGGTTCACTGGATCAAGTGTCTCATCATAGAAAACTCCCTTTGTTTGTGAGAAACCTCCTGCTATAGATTTTGTTTTGTATTTATCAACACTTGCATCAATTGTATGCTTGATCTTATAGATCCACTTACAAGTTACCACTAACTTCCCTTATGGTCCCTGAATAATGTCTTATACATCATTCTTTAAGATATATTGGTACTATTTTGTTATGGCATCTTTCCATACATGTTCTCATGTTGCTTCTCTACACCAATAAGCTCATCATTGATGAAGTGGCTCATGACTGAAGGATAGCTTGAAAATATATTTTGCTTTCTTGGGATGTGCCTTGAGAGGCTTGTATGTTTCTCTGCCTCTTGCAGAGTGAGTCTAGGTAATCCTTTTATGCCCTACTGCAATATCTCTGAACATATCAATTGGAGCAACTGGATCAACTGAAATAATGTATGTCTCCCTCTCAACTATTGAAGAGGGAGAAGGTATTGTCTTACTGTCAATCTCCATCTGAGATTCTCTAGATCTTTGAAAGACTATCTATTCTTAAAGGGAAAGGTCTATGTTTGTCTCAATCTGTCTCTAATCAGGGATGTCGATCTGGAATGTCTTTGAATATTAATTGTATCCTTTTTTTCTAAAGGATATAGCTTTGACTTCTTTTCTTTGGGTACATGAAAATACACTGGGCACCCAAATAACCTGAAGAGTTCAATATCAAGCTTTATTCCGGTGAAGACTTCTTTGGGAGTTATGTTTTTCAAAGTCTGGTGAGGACTCTTGTTTTGAACATATACTGTGTCATGCATGCTTTTTCCCATAGAATCATAGAAGGATTCTGATTATGCATTATTTCATTGATTTCCTCAATGATGGTTTTATTCTTCCTCTTTCTCAAATAGTTTTGACTCCCTCTAAGGGATTGACATTTTCCTTTCTTGTTAGCCTATCTGGAACAAGAAAACAAAATGAACCAACAAAAGAATATCTCCTAAAGGATAATAATGAGTACATATCTAGAATCAAAACAATTTAAGGAATGTTGTCATGGCTACAACAACTACGTGTAATGTAGCAAACTTTAGAAATATAGGTTAGAGGAATGACAATTATAACAATCAAACCTGGAGACTTCACTTCTAGTGTGGTGTTCCTCTGAATGCCCTGAGATCCCTCTTGATCCATGACTTCAGAAAAAAGGTTCCTTCCTCATACAATTATACTCATGACAATGATACAAATAATAAATATACAAGTGCATACCTAGGGGTGATGATATGATTTCTCCAATGGCACGTGGTTGATCTTTGTCCTATGAGATATTCATGAAGAAGGTAGTCACAGTGTCACCTTTTTTCATATTTCTACTTTAAATTTGGCCCTTCAATGTAATATTTTGTGTATATTATTGGCTTCCTTTTCTTGTCGTCATCTTCCTTCCATTAATCCATAGCTTTGTTCATCATATTTTAGATTTTTCACAAACCCTTGTTAACTGGGCTAGAAAACCTAACGGCTAGGCTAGGCTAGCAACTTTAGGTTTTGTTGGTCTTATGATTTCCAACAATAAGCCTTGAAAGCTATAATAACACAAGTGATCTTGAAGGCTTCTTCAAAGAGCTGCAGAAACCCTAAAAATAGAAATCTGCAAAAAATTGTGAAACCCTAGGGACAAAATTTCAAAATTCTTGGAAATTCAATCTGAGAGTCTTTGGAGGTGCGCTAGAGAAGGCCATACTCTCCCATGCCAAAATTTTCCTTTAATTTCAAGTTTTAGGGGCTGAAACACTCAAAAGAAGAGGGTCGTACGGATTTTTTGGAAACCCTAGGAGGGTCGTATGGTTCTGCAGAAGAGGAGGGATGACTGGTAAAAGCTTGTAGCTTGTGCAATGGATTCTTCAAGACCTATGCTCTGATACCATGTTGATTTTTCATAAGCTAGGTTAAGCATGAAGTTCATTCCATTTTTATCATTTCACTTAACCATAAACAATAATGTTGCAGCAACCAAGATCACAAGAAGAAACACCATGCACAAGAACACAAGAAGTATCCTGGGAAACCCTTCTCAACAAGGGAAGAAAACCCAGCAAAATCCTTTTCTATATTCTTCAAGATAAATACCTTCACCACCAAGATAAACCATAGTACACAAGAGGGTGATCAAACCCTAGAAGACTAGCACCCAAGAGAGGTGCACACTTATCCCAAGAAAGTGTACTTGATGAAATTTCCAATCTCACATAAAAGAAATGTTTCCACAATGGGGATTTTACCTTTACTTATACTGACCTAAACAGTCAACAGAAGTGTCTATTGGATCAATAGGGCCGACCTCTCTAAGTCACATTATAATTATTGTTATTATTATTATTATATTATAATTAATATTAACCAGATTAATTATCTTTTACATTTATTATTAATCACATTAAGGTGGGGCCGACTTGTACCCTTTACATTACAATTAGGGTTACAGGCAGGTCTTACTCTTGAACAATATATAGAAAAGGTTTTGATACACCCACTAGTGCTCATACACTAGGGTCACATCCATAGGGATGTCATATATCTGGTTCACTGCATTACACAGAAGAACCAAATCTTCACATGTTCACCTGTGCTCGTCCACAGGCACGTCCACTCTACAGATATTCTTTCCCACTGCATCACACAGGAGAATCATATGGAGACTTCTCGTCAACTCTGCTGCATAAAGGAGGCTAATACATCATCTTCATTTACGTTCACATGACAATGCACCCAGCACTTTGGGATTTCACATGTTCACCTTATGCTCAGCCACAAGCACATCTAACTCAACAGATCGCCTTTCCCACTGGATAATCATCTGGATTTCTTCTCAACTCTCTGAATGGAGGAGTTCATCTCTACGTTCCTATCTCTGTCTCAGGTAGGAACCACGTACCCTTCTTAGGGTATTTCTCTCAGGTTTGCAAGCTGAGAGAAAGACTCACATAGCTGCAATGATCCACATCTCATGGGTTTGTAAGCTGGAGAATGTCTCACATAGTTGCATTCATCAACACTCCCTCTCAGCTAGGGAGGCATTCTTCATCATGCCAAGTCTCACACGGATGTATTTTGAATTTTGTCTTGGCTGAAGTTATCGACACTCCCTCTCAACTAGGGAGCCATTCTTCATGAAGTTAATTTAGTGAAGATATCTGCAATATACTCATGTGTAGGAAGGTACTACATGTGTACGATTTTCCTCTGCATCATATATCTGATATAAGGATATTTCATCTCATCGTATTTCGATCCATTAGGAAACATTGGGTTCTCAAGGAAATTCACCCATGGCTCTTGGTTATCATCATAGGATCCATCTCATGGTAAAGTAAATATGGCAGAAGCTTTTGAAGCCACATTGCTTCACACACTCGATGATATATACTCTGCCTCTATGGTACTCAAGGCCACAGAGTTTTGTTTCCTACTACATTAGGAAACCATGGAAAAATTCACGATAGAATATCAGTCGGATGTGCTTTTCCGGTTCACTGTACATTCTTCTCAATCTGAATCGGCATATCCTGCACACTCAAGTTCACACTAGAGGCATATCTCAAGCCATATCTCATATATATCTCAATACATGTTTTGTTGTTGTCTAGTGAGTCTGTCTCGGTTGACTCATGAAATGACTAAGCACATTCACTACATGGTATGAATCAAGTCTGGTGTTAACCAGATACATCGGTGATCCAATCAGTTGTGGATCAGTCTCGTCTGAATCGTCATCGATCTTCTTCTTTAAATCCATCAAGGTGGATTTTTCATTCTGTCAGACTGAACTTCTTTAATATTTTCACTGTATATTTTCCTTGACTCGAGAAAATATCATCGGTCCTTTGTCATACTTCTTCTCCCAAGAAGTAGTGTAGCATACTCAGATTCTTTATCTCGAATTCAGAAGTCAAGGATTAATTATATCCAAAAACAAGGCTTTCTGAATAAGTCATCAGGATCAAGCTCTCATCACCAACACTGTAATGATATAGGTTTGTATCAACAACACTTCTACTGAAATCCAAACTCATCAAGAATCTATCTGTATGATATAGTTTCCAACTCATGGATGGTAGTATGGATGAAAGTGTATTAGGTTCACTGGATCAGGTGTCTGATCATAAACAACTCCCTCTGTTTGTGAGAAACCTTTGGCTATAGATTTCATTTTGTATTTCTCAACACTTCCATCAGCTATATGCTTGATCTTATAGATCCACTTGGAAGTTACCACTGACTTCCCTTCTAGTCTCTGAATAATGTCTTATACATCATTCTTTAAGATATAATGGTACTCTTCTGTTATGGCATCTTGCCATACCTATTCTCTTGTTGCTTCTCTAAGACCAAGAAGCTCATCATCAATGAAGTGGCTCATGACTAAAGAATAGCTCGAAAATATTTATTGCTTTCTCAGGATGTGCCTTGAGAGGCTTGTATGTTTCTCTGCCTCTTGAAGAGCGAGTCTAGGTAGGCCTTTTATGCCCTACTGCAATATCTCTGAACATATCAACTGGAGAAACTGAATCAACTGAAATAATGTTTGTCTCCCTCTGAACTATTGAAGAGGGAGAAGGTATTGTCTTACTATCAATATCCATCTGAGATTCTCTAGATCTTTGAAAGACTATATATTCTTTAAGGGAAATGTCTCTGCTTTTCTCAATATGTCTTTGATCAGGGATGTCAATCTGGAATGTCTTTGAAGATTCGTTGTATCCTTTCTTTCTAAAGGATCTATCTTGGACTTCTTTTCTTTGGGTACATGGAAATACACTGGGCACCCAAATAACCTGAAGAATTCAATCTCAGTCTTTATTCCGGTGAAGACTTATTCGAGAGTTATGTTTTTCAAAGTCTGGTGAAGACTCTTGTTTTGAACATATACTGTGTCATGCATGATTTTGGCCATAGAATCATAGAAGGATTATGATTATGCATTATTGCATTGATTGCCTCAATGATGGTTTTATTCTTCCTCTTTCTCAAATAGTTTTGACTCCCTCTAAGTCAAGTGACTCCCTCTGAGGGATAGACATATTCCTTTCTTGTTAGCCTATCTGGAACAAGAAAACAAAATGAACCAACAAAAGAATATCTCCTAAAGGAGAATAATGAGTACATCTCTAGAATCAAAACAATTTAAGGAATGTTGTCATGGCTACAACACCTACTTGTAATGTAGCAAAATTTAGAAATATAGGTTAGAGGAATGACAATTATAACAATCAAACCTAGAGTATTCACTTCCGGTGTGTTTTTCCTTTGAATGCATTGAGATCCCTCTTGATCCATGAATTCATCAAAAAGGTTCCTTCCTCATACAATTATCCTCATGACAATGATACAAATAATAAATATACAAGTGCATACCTGAGGGTGCTGATATGATTTCTCCAATGGCACCTAGTTGATCTTTGTCCTTTGAGATCTTCATGAAGAAGGTAGTCACGGTGTCACCTTTTTTCATATTTATATTTTAAATCTATCCCTTCAATGTAAGATTTTGTGTAGATGATTGGCTTCCTTTTCTTTTCATCATCTTCCTTCCATTCATCAATAGCTTTATTCATCATATTTTAGATTTTTCACAAACCCTTGTTAACTGGGCTAGAAAACCTAATGTCTAGGCTAGGCTCACAACCTTAGGTTTTTTTGGGTTTATGAATACCAACAATAATCCTTGAAAGTTAGAATAACACAGGTAATCTTGAAGGGTTCTTCAAAGAGCTGCAGAAACCCTAAAAATAGAAATTTGCAGAAAATTGCGAAACCCTAGAAACCCTAGGGCCAACATTTCAAAATGCTTGGAAATTCATTCTGAGAGTCTCTAGTGGTGTGTTGGAGAAGTTCGTACTCTCCCATGCCAAAATTTGCCTCAAAATTCAAGTTTTAGGGGCTGAAACAATCAAAAGAAAAGGGTCATACGGATTTTCTGGAAATCCTATGAGGGTCGTACGGTTCTGCAGAAGAGGAGGGATGATTGGTAAAAGCTTGTAGCTTGTGCAATGGGTTCTTCAAGACCTATTCTCTGATACCATGTTGATTTTTCATAAGCTAGGTTAAGCATGAAGTTCATTCCATTTTTATTAGTTCACTTAACCATAAACAATAATGTTGCAGCAACCAAGATCACGAGAAGAAACACCATGCACAAGAACACAAGAAGTATCCTGGGAAACCCTTCTCAACAAGGGAATAAAACCCAGCCAAATCCTTTGCTATATTCTTCAAGAGAAATACCTTCACCACCAAGATAAACCCTAGCACACAAGAGGGTGATCAAACCCTAGAAGACTAGCGCCCAAGAGAGGTGCACACTTATCTCAAGAAAGTGTACTTGCTGAAATTTCAAAACTCACATAAAAGATATGTTTCCACAATGGGGATTTTACCTGTACTTATACTAACCTAAACCTGTCAATAGAAGTGTCTATTGGCTCAATAGTTCTGACCTCTCTAAGTCACATTATAATTATTATTATATTATAACTAATATTAACCAGATTAATTATCTTTTACATATATTATTAATCACATTAAGGTGGGGCCGACCTGTACCCTTTACATTACAATTAGGGTTACAGGCAGGTCTTACTCTTGAACAATATATAGAAAAGGATCTGATACACCCACTAGTGCTCATCCACTAGGGGCACATCCATAGGGATGTCATATCTCTGGTTCATTACATTACACAGAAGAACCAGATCTTCACACGTTAGCTTGTGCTCATCCACAGGCACGTCCACTCTACAGATCTTCTTTCCCACTACCTCACACAGGAGAATCATCTGGAGTCTTCTCATCAAATCTGCTGCTCAAAGGAAGCTAATACATCATCTTCATTTATGTTCACATGACGATGCACCCAGTACTTTGGGATTTCACACATTCACCTTGTGCTCAACCATAGGCACGTTTAACTCAGTATATCGCCTTTCCCACTGGATAATCATATGGAGTTCTTCTCGACTCTCTGAATGGAGGAGGTCATCTCTACGTTCATAGATCTATCTTAGGCAGGAACCATGTACCCTTCTTATGGGCTTTCTCTTAGGTTTGTAAGCTAAGAGAAAGACTCACATAGCTACAATGATCCACATCTCACAGGTTTGTAAGTTGGAGAATGTGTCACATAGTTGCATTCATCAACATGGGGAGGGAAAGATGGTTGACCTTGAGGACCCCAAGTGGGATTCGGGATTCCTGGGAAGGTTTTTCCAGAATTTAGTTCAGAAGGATTGGGATTTGGTATTCCTCCTTGGGGGTTAGGGTTTGATGGCCCTCCTTGATGTGGTTCATGGAACTGACCTCCCTGGGGTGGTCCCCATGACTATGGGGGATTTCCAGTGAATGAGGGTTGAGATTTTCCCCCTGCCATTGGTTGGGTAGCAACTGGGATGTCACCAGTAAGATGGGGTTTCCCCCCAATCGGAATTGGTGTGTTGGAGGACGGTTTCCCCCTGGTAGGGATTTTTCCACTAAATGGGGGTTTCCCCCCAGTTGGGTCTAGTTGTGTGGCAGGGTTTTGCATTATTTGATGTGAAGGTGTCCGAACAAGATTCTATGAAGTATATGAAATTGTAGCTTGAAGAGGAATGGGAGGCATAACCGTCAAGGTACTTTACAAATGACTAGGTAACACAACTCATGTTTCACTTTGAACTTGTCCTGAAGTGGTAGAAATATTAATTGTTGGTTCAACAGGACGGTCAATGGGTTGACTTGATGGTCTTTCCTCTGCACCGATGGTGGTAGAGGTATGTGGAGGGTCAAAAGGCGGTTAGCTAAAATTAAATTTTTCATAAAGGTCTCATCCCGATGGAGTTCTCCATATAGAATGAACAAGAGTTTGTTGGGGATCTACCATTTTAGTAGACTGGAAAGGGTTAGTGTACTCTTCATTAAAATTGGGTTGTATTGGTTCCATATCTAGTTGATTATATGGCCTTGACGGTAAGCGAGGGTAATATTCTACTACAATGTTACCTGGGGAGTCTAGTCGAACAAGGAGTGGATCAAGAGGAACTACCAAAGATGGGATAACAGGAAAGGTGGAATCTTCTTTAATTGTAACTAAATCTCTCTTAGGATTTTCTAGAAAAGGATTAGCAGCACTCCCAACGTTTGAATGATTTTCAACCTCTTCGCAGTAAGTGTCTTCAGGTGAGTTAGGAGGTAGGGGTTCGTAGCCTTTTGGAGGAAAACCTTGCATCCTATGTGATCTAAGAAGACCTTTATTGGCCACAGTACCATTTTTTAAAGGACAACCAAAGTAAGAAAACAACACTTGCTAAAAAATCTAGAAAACCAACAAGTAAATAATGCCTTCTCTCAATGAACATACTAGTTGGTGATGAAATCCAACATTGCATCATCAAATTGAGAAGAGGCTAGGATATGAGTGGGTGGATTAGTCATGTTGGCAGCCTTCTTAACATACTTACACCTTGGTGCAAGTTTCCTCGCGGTGTTACCCATGGGTTACCCTCCAAGGAGCCCGAGTGATTTTGACCAACGTCTTTTCCAGGTACAGCAAATACTTCCCCTCACCATCACCTTGTGTGAGGACCCTAAAGATTATGCTTACTAAGGATACCAACTCCTAGTTAGCCTTTGGGTGGGTACAGTCAACATTTGAGTCCGAACGTATGGGCGGGATATCAAGTCCGAAATTCTTCAAGAGAACTGAGGACAAATGGATCGGTAAACTCTAGAGGACCTCGGATAGAATCGGAATTCAAGAAGCTCTGAGACAAAATGAAAACAGTTGATCCTCAAGAAGAACCCCCAAAACACGATCATACTACTATGATTGGTTAAGTCTCATAGGGATAATCTTCGATCTCTCTTGCACACGACCTCGTGTTTAACCCATGTGTGAGAGGGGAATCCCAGCTATGCTTATACGAAGGTTGGATTTTACTCTCCCTATCACAAGATTTTGTGTTTGTCTTGAATTCTTTGGAGATTTATTCTCACAGCCTATTCCAAAGATCTAGTCCTAGTCTATTGTTGGTGTAAATATTTAAAAATAAAAGCTTCTAGTTTGATTTTAATTAGTGTTCATTTTCATGGTTGTTCATTACACAAAGGTGAATGATAGTGAAACTGACAATGTTTGAGACTCGACTCCAAAAAAGGTGAAAACAATGAGATTCAAACTTTCTTTTCAATGAACTTATAGCCACAGGAAGGAGAAGAGTTTCTTTTCTTTCACTAACAAACACTCAAGAATGAAAAATTTTATACTATTTTGTTCTCAACAAGAATTCAAACAATTGTCACATTATAAAGAAAACTTTTTCAATATCCAAAACCAATGCATACAAGTTTTTCTTTGTTTGATTGTGAATGTAAATTAAGATGTTCGCCTAATGCTTCATGCTTTCACTAATAATGAAAAAGGTTCACTACTGTGATTTGAAAAAAAAAAAAAAAAGCTACACAAACAAAGACACTCTCATTGGAAAATAAGAAACTAAAAGAAGAACAAACTATAAAACTATTCACTCAAAGGAAAAACACTAAGAAACAAAAACCACACTTTATAGTCTTCCGATATTGAGTAAGTTATCAAAGATAAGGAAAAAAATACTTTGATCGATGACCTTCCTTATGAAAAACCTCCAATCAATCAGATAATTGAAAAGAGCAGCAAAATGAAACCAAGTTTGAAAGAGAACAGTTGATTTTTGCAATGAGGAAAGACAACACAAACTCGATGCTACAGAAAAATTTCTACTGGCCCAAACTTCAACAAGAGGTCAACAAGTATATCAGATCCTTCACTGCCTGCGCTATTTCCAAACCGACCACTAAGAAACACGGCCTATACACCCCTCTTCCTACTCCTGACAGGTCATGGGAATCCATCTCAATGGACTACATGTCGGGCCTCTCGTCCACCAAGCGGGGAAATGACTGTGTTTTTGTGGTTGTTGATCGTTTTTCTAAGATGGCAATTCTGGCTACCTGCAAGAAGAGCATCACAGCAAAGGCCACTACCAAGATCTTCTTTGAACAAGTCTGGGTACATTTTGGAATCCCACAAACCATTGTCTCAGATCAGGATAGTCGATTTCTCAGCACATTTTGGTTGAGCCTCTAGTCACTGCTGGACACCAAGCTCACCAAATCCATGGCCTTCCACCCCTAGACAGATGGCCAAACCGAGGTTGTAAATCAAATGATTGTTCATATCCTTTGCATGTATAATTCAAATCACCCTCACACATGGGATGAGATCCTTCCCTATGTCCAGCATAGCTACAACCGAGCCCTACATATTTCAATTGGCCACATCCCCTTTCAAGTGGGGTTGGGATTCCAACCATTGGGACCCATAGATGTTGCACTTCCCCTTATGGTCACCTCGACCGACTCATCTCCTGCTCCAACTAAAGCTAAAAAATCCACACGGTTCATTGAGTGGATCCAACACATCCACCAATAGGTTTAGGATATACTACAAAAGTCCAGTGACAAGTACAAAAAGCGCCATGATCAACATGAGGTGACGCATAAGTTTCAGGTCGGCGACAAAGTTTGATTGCACTTGTAGAAAGAATGCATTACAAGACCCCATCGGAAGCTTCGACCACTCCATTATGGGCCATACACTATCACCAAGGCCGTGGGGGATAATGCTTTTGAACTCAACATTCCTCCTTTCATTGGTCTGCACCCAGTGTTCAACGTGGATCTCCTTCGCCCTTATTTCCCACCATTATTGGACACCTCAGAAGTAGCAGAACAACTAACACCAACAGAACTTAACCCCAACTGCCTACAATAGGAATCCAATGATCAGATTGTGGACAGACAGATCAAGGGCACTTGACAACAAAGGATCCATCTTTATCGAGTCGTCAAAGCAGGGCAACTCTTGCACCAAGGCAAGTGGCTCACCCGGGGCCAAATTCAGCAAAAATTTCCTCATCTTATGGGGGACCTCAACGCAATGGAGACCATTGCTTCCTAAGGAGGGAGGATTCATCCATATGGATATCGTTGGCCACCCACCTTTTCCAACTGGCTCAAAATAGTTTTCTGACAATTTTGGCAATTTACTATTTTTAGCAGTGTTAACTTCTGGGGCCATTTTGAGGACCTAAATGAAGGTTTTTCGGGATAAATCTCCGCAATGATTGTCAAATACATGATTTATCCCCAAAAATGAATCTCCTCGATGATACCTTTCCTACGGGCTATCGCGTGCCTAAAACGGAGATCGTATGCAAAAGTTACGACCCCGGGAAGTTGATGTACTAACTTACCCAAACGGGGCCCACATGAATTTTGGCACATCATCTCCTAGGGTTAGGTTTTTGGATGTCTAGGGTTTTTGGAATTCTTGATTATTGTAAAAAGGCCTTTAGAGCCTCATTGTAACCTTCTTCTTGTGAATGCACGTTGTCATCACATCTCTTCTCGGAGATAAGCCACCACCATTCCAGCAAGCTTGTTTCCGCTGCATTTTACAGTTTCAGCTTATTTTGTTATTGAATAGAAAACCAATTTTACTGTATCTCTGTTATTTTGTGTTAAGCACCTGTTAATAATTTGTATTCATTTCATTCTGCTCACAAAATCTGGATCAGTGGTATCGGAGAGTTCTTCTCCCTGTCGTCTTAATGCATGTCCCCAACGAGGTCAAAGTACAAAGAGTTGGGTCTTGAGATTGTTTCTCTTAAGGAAAGAAGCTCTCACACGCCCAAGTGACCTCCCATGGCAGGAGAAAATAAATATGATGGGACAAGAGATCCTTTCAAACTTTTGATTGAGGAATCTCTCATGCAACAGAGGAACTAGATGATGGATAGTTTCGCGCAAATCCTTCAGTGGCTACCAACAGGGGATGCATCTTCTTCGAACAGAGGCGTCACCCCCTTCAAGGTAAAAATAAAATTCGATATTCCTATATTTGAAGGTCAGATAGACACAGATGATGTAGACAAGTGGTTGAATCTACTATAAGGGTATTTTTCTGTCCATAACTTTCTGAATAAAGAAAAGATTACTTTTGCACTCCTCAAAGTCATTCCCCATGTCAAATATTGGTGGAAAACTTTCTGTGAGCAAAAGGAAACAGAGGAAACCTCATTATTTTCTGTCACAACCACCTGGGAATCCTTCAGGGATGCTATTAAGAAACAATAATACCTAGGAAGCAGCGCTTGTGCTCAGCCCCATTACTTTCACTACCATACCTACAACATCATTTTGAGATCGAGACAGATGCTTCAAACTATGTTGTGGGCATCGCTCTCACTCAGCACAGCCACCCCGTGGCCTATCATAGTGAGACACTGTCAGATACTATCCATAAGTACCCTACATACGACAAATAAATGTACTCCATTATGCAAGCATGCTGCCAGTGGAGACATTACATTCTTGGGAAGGAGACAGTCATCCACACTGACCATAAGCCAATGCAGTTCATGCACACATAGGGAAAATTGCAGAATGATCGCCATCAAATGTGGTCCACATTCTTGCAACAATTCCACCTCAACATCAAGTATAAAATAGGAAGCACCAATCGCATCGATGATTGCCTCAGTAGACCGCCAGTTGTGGTACTCACCACGGTGCTAGACTCTTGCAGCCATGAGACATCTGAATGGCCCCAACTCTATGAGATAGACCCTGACTTCGCCGCCACCTACCAAATGTTGGGTGCAAATGCAGTTGTCGATAATTTCCATCTTCAAGATGGGTTGTTGGGTCGTCTTGGACATATCTTTGTTCCATCAAGTGAGCGAGCGAAGTTGATCGTGGAAGCCCACTATAGTCGGGTGGCAGGACACTTCAGCATTGAAAAGACAGTGTCGATGCTACAGAAACATTTCTACTGGCCGAAACTTCGACAGGAGGTTAACAAGTATATCAGGTCCTGCACTGCCTATGTTATTTCCAAACCGACCACTAAGAAATAGGTCCTGTACACCCCTCTTCCTACTCTTGACAGGCCATGGGAATCCATTTCAATGGAATACATGTTGGGCCTCCCATCCACCAAGCGGGGAAATGACTATGTTTTTGTGGTTGTTGATCGCTTTTCTAAGATGGCGATTATGGTTGCCTCTAAGAAGAGCATCACAGACGAGGCCACTGCCAAGATCTTCTTTGAACGAGTATGGGTACATTTTGGAATCCCACAAACCATTGTCTCAGATCGGGATAGTCGATTTCTCAGCACATTTTGGTCGAGCATCTGGTCACTACTGGACACCAAGCTCACCAAATCCATGGCCTTCCACCCCCAGACAGATGGCCAAACCGACGTTGTAAATTGAATGACTATGCATATCCTTCACATGTATAATTCAAAGCACCCTCGCACATGGGATGAGAGCCTTCCCTATGTCCAGCATAGCTATAACCGAGCCCTGAATAGCTCAACCGGCCACAGCCCCTTTCAAGTGGGGTTGGGATTCCAACCATTGGAACCCATAGATGTTGCACTTCCCCTTGCAGTCACCTTGACCGACTCATCTCCTGCTCCAAGTGAAGCTGACAAAGTCACCTGGTTCATTGAGTGGATCTAGCACATCCACCAACAGGTTCAGGATATCCTACAGAAGTCCAATGACAGGTACAAACAGCGCCATGATCAACATCGGGTGCCACATAAGTTTTAGGTGGGTGACAAAGTTTGGTTGCACTTGCAGAAAGAACGCCTTACAGGACCCCATCGGAAGCTTCTCCCACTCCGTTATGGGTCGTACACTATCACCAAGGCTGTGGGGGATAATTCATTTGAGCTCAGCATTCCTCCTTTCCTTGATCTGCACCTAGTGTTCAACGTGGATCTCCTTCGCCCTTATTTCCCACCATTCTTGGACACCTCAGAAGTAGTAGAACAACTGACACAAACATAGCTCAACATTGACTGCCTAAAATAGTCATCCAATGATCATATTGTGGATAGAAATATCAAGGGCACTCGACAACAAAGGATCCATCCTTATCGAGTCGTCAAAACAGGGCAGCTTCTAGAACAAGGCAAGTGGCTCACCCAGGGCCAAATTCAGTAGAAATTGCCTCATCTTACGGGGGACCTCAACGCAATGGAGACCATTTCTTCCTAGGGAAGGAGGATTGATCCAGATGGATATTGGTGGCCACCCACCTTTTCCAACTGGCTCAAAACAGTTTTCTGACAATTTTGGCAATTTACTATTTTTAGCAATTTTAACTTCCGGGGCCATTTTGAGGGCCTAAATGAAATTTTTTCGGGATCAAGCTCCTCAATGATAGCCAAAGGAATGATTGAGACCCCAAAATGAATCTCCTTGATGATACCTTTCCAACGGGTTATCACAGGCCTAAAACAGAGATCGTATGCAAAAGTTACAACGTCGGGAAGTTGATGTACTAACTTACCCAAACGGGGCCCACATGACTTTTGGCGCTTCATCTCCTAGGGTTAGTTTTTTGGATGTCTAGGGTTTTTGGAATTCTTTCTTATTGTAAAAAGGCCTTCAGAGCCTCATTGTAACCTTCTTCTTGTGAATGCACACTGTCGTCACATCTCTTCTCGGAGATAAGCCGCCACCATTCCAGCAAGCTTGTTTCCACTACATTTTACAGTTTCAGCTTATTTCGTTATTGAATAGAAAACCAGTTTTATTGCATCTCTGTTATTTTGTTTTAAGCACTGATTAATAATCTGTATTCATTTCGTTCTGCTCATAAAATCCGGATCAGTGGTATCAGAACGGTCTGCTCCTTGTCGTCTTAATGCATGTATCCAACGAGGTCGGAGTACAAAGAGTTGGGTCTCGAGCTTGTTTCTCTTGAGGAAAGAAGCTCTCGCATGCCCAAGTGACCTCCCATGGCAGGAGAAAATAAAGATGATGAGACGGGAGATCCTTTCAAACTGTTGATTGAGGAATCCCTCACGCAACAGAGGAACGAGATGATGGATAGTTTCATGCAAATCCTTCGGCAGCTACCAACAGGGGACGCATCTTCTTCGAACGGAGGCGTCGCCCCCTTCAAGTTACAAATAAACTTAGATATTCCTACATTTGAAGGTTATATAGACACAGATGTTGTAGAGAAGTGGTTGAATCTACTAGAAGGTTATTTTTCTATCCATAACTTTTCGAATAAAGAAAAGATTACTTTTGCGCTCCTCAAAGCCATTCCCCATGTCAAAGATTGGTGGGAAACTTTATGTGAGCAAAAGGAAATAGAGGAAACCTCATTATTTTCGGTCACAGCCACCTGGGAATATTTCAAGGATGCTATTAAGGAACAATACTACCCTGTCGGAAGTTATGATGACCTGTATACCAAATGGACCACACTACGGCAAGAAAGAGACCAAGCAGTGCCAGGTTTCACAAATATCTTCCATACTTTGCGCACCAAGTTGGGTATCAAATATTGAGAGTGACATATGGTGCTCAAGTATCACGGTGCTCTGCATAGATACATCTGGAACGAAATGGAATTTCTGGACATCTCATCCTTGGGCACAGCCTACCGATATGACGTCAAAATAGAGTAGAAGCTCAAACAAAATACACGGCAATTTGGGCCTGGGAACCCCTCACAACAAAAGCCAAGAAAGGGTTGCCCCAACCCACCAAACAAAGGATAGAGAAAATATGGATAGTATGAGGACAACCATTCCATCTCGCAAGCAAAGAAAGACACTGGAAAGACAAAGAAAGATATCGGGAAGTGGTGCGACTTCCACAAGAGCCCTTGGCATAACACTGTTGACTGCCGCTCAAAGCAGTCGTTGGTGGTTGAATTCAAAGCCTCTGAATCAGATGCAGATTATGACTGAGAAAAAACAAGAAAGGGGAAGATGGATCATTGATGCGGAACCTAGTGCCATCGTTGCTACCACCAAGCTCCAGCCTGGTGAACCAGACGAGCCAGAAGAAGGAGAGTGCCTCTTCCATTCACAGATGTGGGTAAAAGGCACCCCGTTGCACTTCATTGTTGATAGTGGTACATAGAAGAACCTCATATCAGCAGAGGTCATCAAGTAGTTGGCTCTGCCAACAACGTCGAACCCACAATCTTACACCATTGGATGGCTCCGCCAAGGAAGCGATCTCCGCATCAGCCAACCATGTCAATTTTCATACGTCATCAAGCCCTTCAAAGATGAGGTATTGTGTGATGTTGCTCCTCTCAAAGTTTGTGATGTTATTTTGGGCCAACCTTATTTATGGAAACTTCATGCTATATATGAGTCTAGGCCTCATAGTGTTATTATTACTTTGAACAGGAAATTGTACAGGATACCCGAGGCAGTCTCACCTAATAATATTTCCTTGATCTCTGCTAAGCAATGAAGGAAGGTCATCTGTCAGATGGGGAAGTTTGTCTTCTTCATGATTCTCTCTCAGAATAAGTGAAAGATCACAGCCACATCCAGAGTCTCTATGGCCGACCTCTCCACACAGCAGAAGCAAGTAGATAAGGTCGTGGAAGAATACTCAAATATCTTCTCCTCACCTACAGGGGTACCTCTGCACTGCCAGGTCAAGCACCCCATCGATCTGACCCCCGACGCACCGTTACCCAATGGGCCAGTCTATCGTCGCTCTTTGTTAGAGAATGAGAAGATCAAGTGATAGATCCAACAACTACTCCACAAGGGGCACATCTGCCCCATCTCATCACCTTGCAGGAGCCCAATCGTGCTGGTACAGAAGAAAGATGGGACTTGGCGACTCTGTATTTGATCCGTAGGATCTTTTAAATGACTATGGTTGAGTTTTAATTTTGCATGCGTTAATTAACCATTTGAGAAACTTAGTGAAAGAATGAGGAAATAAGAGGAATTATAACATCCAAATACACATATGCAGATCTGAAATGAAAGAATAAACAACAAACCATAACACGCAGATTGATAACGGAGTTCGGCACAACTTTGCCTACGTCTCCGGGCCTTTTGTCTCTGTGGGGGAGGCTTCTTTATTTCTGTTCAAATGCTCAAAAGTACATTGCTACAATGTCAAATGGCTACAAGACTGATCTGGTCATGTTCTCCCAGATCTCTAGAACCCTGCAAAGAAAACGGCACGCAAAACGGATGTCTGGAGCTCCCAGAAATGATCCGACAGCGTCTCCTTCTCAAAAGCTTCTCTGCATCAAACTGGCTTTGGCTTGGCTTTTCTTCAGCATAAATATTCTCTGACTGTTTTCTCATGGCCTCAAACAGGCCTGGTTTATATAGCCTTGAAGTTAGTTGCTCACCTACAACTTCCTCCAAGAATTTGGGCTCCAAAAATGTCCAATATCCCCCAAAAATGGAGTAATAATAGGCATAATAACAATAAAAAAACCAAACTATTGTTATAAAACCCACTTTTTATATGAATTTAGGCGCTAGGCCCCCAATTCCATGCGCGTGCCCCTAGATTCTTGGTCATATGGTTTAATATGGCCAACCATATGGCCACGCGCCCTGCGTTGGCTCCTTTATTTACGCCCTAGTCCCTGGTCTTGTGGCGCAATCATATGGCCACGGGTTCAACAGACTTAACTGCGCGCTATTCCAGTGGCTGTAGCCCCGGTCCCGTGGTAACTGCCCGGGATCCGGGGGCTAGTCCTAACCCACGAACCAACTTGCCAACGCCGCGCTCCCCGTTCCATTGCACGGTTACATGATATGTCGAGGGCTGGGGCTAAGCCCCCAGCCCTTTTCTCCGTCGTTCAAAACTAACACCAAACTCAAATATAAATGGCGTCGTATGTTTAACAAGAACCAACCGACGGGCGGCCGGTTAGCCCAACCATTCCAGTCCTTTCACCTGCCAGGAGGTCGTGGGTTCGACCCCCGGCCATGCCATAACCAAATTTTATATAACAAACCAACAACCAATCTCAGGGTGCCATGTGGCAGCCCACAACTGGGCCATGTGGCACCTTAACCACCAACCACAACTTGACACGTGTCAGCTGATGATTCGTCCACGTGTCTCTTGCCGATTCATCCATGTCACCTGCCACGCGTCACCGTCGTACTGCCCTGTCATCTGACACATAAGTTGTTGACGTCATCCTGTGCCATGTCAGTTGTACAGACCTGCCACGTCAGCATACGGACATGCCATGTCAGCGTCTGTACGGACTGTACGGACTGCACAGTCAGCAATTTTTTTTGCATGTTTGCCTTATCGGACAGAACGTGATATCTTCTCCATACGGAGCTCGTTTGACAAAGTAAATATACCACCAGAATCAGGAAGATGAGATGGACGCAATGGCATAAGTTTTGTCACATTCCGAGAACTTTCATTTTTGAGCATTTTTCAAGCCCTATCAGGCTTCTGGATCCGATTTTGGATCACACCTCCCCACAAAAAGACCTTTTGGTCCCCAAAAGGTTACTGACCAGTCAACAAGCTCGGGATAGGCCACCCGGCTTGCTCTCTGTCTCCGAACTCTGTCCTGTGCACCTGTCTCATCAAGATCAACTGTAACACAATCATGACAACTGACAATACATTATTAGCCATTTGAACCCTGTTACATCTTACTGAAGCCACTATCATCCATGTAGAAAACATTGCTAATGACAACATCAAAAAGACGACTGCAAATGAACTGATATACTTGAAGTATTTGCACGACATGAGCTTATCTTGAAGCAACTTATGATTGATTTTCCATTCAACAACCATGTCTTGTTCTTGCTTAAGATCAATTACGTCATTTGAAACAATTAGTGGTTTGTTGCTTACTTGCATTGCCTTCGTTAATTGTTCCCTTGTTTGAAGTGTTTTACTTGCTTTAACATGATGAGCATGCACCACATAATCATGAC
>JZKD02S0958354.1:67909-145905 GCA_000966675.3 Picea glauca | reverse complement strand
ATATCTTCAAAGGTTCCTTTATTTGTCAGAAATTCAATAATCTACTCATCTTTATCAAAGACTCTCCAATTACCAATGTTGCCTGAAATTGAAGGTTTGTAAAGCAATTGAATAGAAAACATGCTAGCTTCAAAATCTTCTAAAGGAGATAATCCAGAAGTTGCAATGGCTAGTGAATATGCAACTCTGTTATCAGATCTAGAAATAGCAATTATGTTAAAATCTTCCAATTGATCAACTAATTTCAAAGCTTCTTGTTGAAAACCTTTCAAGTGAGGAGAATTGCAATGGATGGTGTTTCTAATTTTTCTAACAATAATTTCATAGTCTCCAATAGCTTTCAATTTATTTACATTCATATCAATTTATTTCCTAAGACCATGAATTAAAGCTTCATATTCAGCAATATTATTTGTACATTCAAACTCTAATCTACAAGAAATGAAAACAATTTTTCCCTCAAGGATAATAATTACACATCCAACCCATGGTCCTTCTTGTGATTTAGACCCATCAAAATATAGTGTCCAAACATCCCTAGGAAAATATGATTTTTTTTTTAATATCCTTAATGTTATTTACAGTATTTACTTTTAGCAAATCAAAATGTGATTCTTCAAAAAAAAATCTTGAAATTGATTTTCAAGAATAGGAGATATTTCAACCACAAAATTTCCAAAATAAGAATTAAAATTGTAATTGCCAAGAATAGGAAAATCAAAATTTGATGGTTCATTATGAGTTTCAAGATATGTTACAGTATGTTTCATATAATGTTCCCAATCAATTATGATCTTATTTGATTGTCCATTCCAAGGAAACTAGAGATGTGACCAATCAGATTCAAAGTAACATTGAAACTTGGTAGACCAATCTCTACTCAAGAGTATGTCATAAGCCTCAGGGATATCTACTACCACAATGTCAATAATCTGATGGACTTTATGATTTGAGGCCACTCTAATCAAAACTTCTTTTAATTCTCATATTACCTTGACTTCTGATCTATCCAACTAAATTATATGGGTTGATGACTTTGATGGGATTCCATTCAGTTTCTTACATACATAATAAGGAATTACATTTGAAGAAGCACTTGAATCCACTAAGCAATTATGCACATTTTTGTTAAAATTTTCAAAAATTAACAAAAAAAAGGCGAGGTTTGTGATTTAGTTTCTTAGCAGTTAAGGAAGCATTAACAATTGTGTTATGTGCATTATTAGTTGTTGTCTTGACTGCATTCTTTGAAGTAGTTGCAATCGATGTATCATTTTCATTTAAAGCATCCAACAATAACGTCCTTTGATGTGAGACCTTGCATAAATCTAAAATTGAAATGTTTGCTTTGATTTTTTTTAAATATTCTATAATGTTGTATTCCATGGAAATTGTATCCTAATAGTTGGTTGAAAGTTTACTTGCACTTTTGAAATTTAAAGGCCCTGTTATTGTTGCTTGGGTTTTCTTAATATTAGGCTTATCAAGAGTGGAATAAGACTGTTAAGGGACATATACTTTACTTTTAAGATTATAATCGCTTGAAGCACAAATTTCTACTCCTGCATCTTCATCATCAGCCATATTTAACTCAGGAAGAATATCCCAAAGAACCATAGTTGTTTCTTCAGGGGATTCTTCTTCCTCACCCTCAACTAATCCCTCTATATTCTCTATAGATTCTTAGGTTTGTACACACTCATAAAGGAAACGGTTTTCCACTAAACTCATTGCATTAATCCATTGTGGACATGCTTTTTTTGAGTGATTAGCCCGATTAAAATTACAAAAAAAAATCCATGGCCAGACTTTCAAAATCTAAATTTAGATTTGCTTGAGGAAGGGGTAATTTAGCTAGTTCAGGGGCTATTAGTCTTATAAATAATGGTCTGTAAGGTTTAGGGTTTGAATTACCTTCTCTAGTATTCTTCTTGATGTCAATTATTTCATTAGTCCATCTTTTGATTGCTCATTGTAGGTTTTCAAGATCCATAGAATTAGTTTATTTTCTTTCAGGAGTAGCCTTGTTTTGTGGTTTTGCTAGTATGATACCTTTATTTGCTTGTGATTTATCCTTTTTATTGTAATTTTCTTTACATCCTAATATTTCAAACTCAATTTTTTTAGCTTCTTTAAAGTTTTATGCTAAAGTACGTTTGCTTTCTCTTTTAACGAACATAGATATGGGTGTTGGTGGAGCATTAACATAAACCTCTAATTGTAGTTCCTCAATAAGTTTAGTATCAGGTTTAAATTTATTAAGAAATGTAGTAAATATTTATTAAAATATTTCACTCATTCTTTGGAGCCCATATTTAATGCAAACAACTCCATCATCAAGGCTCCAGTTGTAGTTTCCTACCCAAACTTATCCAAGAAAAAATTTTGAAAATCATCCCTACTAGTTATTGAACCAACTAGTAATTAAAATACCATGTCAAGGCTTTGTTTTCAAAAGTGTAAGGGAAAATACATCATACAACATCTTCATGTTGAACATTCAATAATCTAATTGCTAACAAAAGAGTTTTTATATGATCTTCAAGAAGACCTTATGTATCTGAATCATATTTTGGTAAAAGCCTCTTTGGATGTTTAGGTAAATGATGAAATTGTCTAGGTATAGATAATGCATATTGGGATAACAAAGGTTGTTTTTTATTATGGTTATTATCATTCATATTAGGTTTTTAGAATATGTTTATGAATTTTTAGAATCACTTTCATAATTTTTAGAATTATCTTCTAGGTTTTTAGAGACATTTTTTCTTTCAGAGTTACACTCAAAATTATCAATATTTGGGGTTGGGAGAATTTTATTGAGAGAAGAAATTATTTCTTTAAATGCAAGATCAATCAAATCTTCTACAGTATGAATTAAAGTACATTTAGCAATTTGTACAATATTTATGGGTGTTTTTTTTCTTCGAGGTAATAAAGGAGCAACTGGTAAAGCACCAATTTGCTTAGAAAACGCTCTAGTTATTAAATGAAAAGAATTCACTTCTCCATTTGGAACAATGAATGGAATATATTGATACTCCTCAGTACCTTCTACCCTAGAGTAAGTAGGTCCATAGCTTGAAGATTCAACGGTATTTTCAGGCTCACTCGGAGTTCGTTCAATATGTGGTACTAACTCAACCATGCAATGATCGACCCTCCTTCTAGCACCGATTATGTTGACAGGTCCTAGAACCAAATGTCAAGCAACGAGGGTTATATCTAAAGAAGAGGCTCAATTAGACTTTTCTCTATTTGGTATGATAAAACCCTCCAGATTATAAGGTTGAGCAACCTTGATTGATGGGCTTTAACAAGTTATAATTTTTCGAACATTTTATTTGTTCTTTTAAATAACCTAAATAATCATTTAAACTCACGAAAACTAAAATAAGTTGCAAAAATCAATATAACTTGTAAATCTGCAAAGAAAAAGAATTTATAGATACTCGAAACACATAAATAATTATATTTTTAAATGCAGCTCAAAGAAATAAATAAAAGAAAATTTAACTGAGTTCTTATTTTTAGAAAGACGAAAGATATGTTGAAAAAGAAAACAATTGCAGGAAATTTATTTCATGACAGAAAAATCTGAGCTATAAAAATTTCTTGCAATCATTCCAGATTGACAATATGCAAATAAGAATCTAAAGAAATTATCAGTCAAGACAATCTTTAATTAGCAAAAAAACATCATATTGATTGACCTCCTTCATTCAATAAAAGAGTAATCTTTTACATTCATCTCAGATTTCAAAAGCCAAAAATCCCCTTCTCTATACTCCCTTAAATAACTTTGACAAAATAGTTAAACTGACTTACATAACTTCTATCCCTACTCTAATCAAGGTATTCTTCATGGTCACCTGCGACCCTTTCTTTATACTCCTCCCATTTCTCAAAAATTATTTGACAAATATCAAGAAGAGGAAATACATGTTGTTTCAATGGGCCCCCCAAAGTTAATACATCACTTTCAACTTTTAGTGTGTTTTTTAATCTTAGGAAAACAAAATTCCAAGAAAGTTACTCTCTTAGTTTCTTCAACAAGAAATTTTTTTAAGCGTTCCTTTTCGACACTTTGAATTACTTGAACTTCTTCTCTCGGCTGAACCATGGAGTCTTCAAATTGCTTCATCACCTATTCCACTAGATAACAGTATTCTGGAGGGCCAAATGAAGGTAATTTGCACTTTGTTGTAATGTCTTCTAAAAATTCCCAAATATTCAAACACTACAGCCAGCTTTCTTCTATGTCTCTTAGACTATCCCTGGCCAAATGTTCCCAAAAGCTCAAATCTGCTTCTATTTCTTGAACTTCATTCCTTTCAAGCAATTTGATACTGTGATCTTCTTGTCCCTGACCCTCTCGATTTCCTTAATAGCAGCAAGTTGGTCATATGTTTTTGCTTGAGTCTCTTTCCAAAATAATTTTTCTTATACAAAATTGACAATTGTAGTGTGTGCTCCTACAACTTGAAAGATCTAGCATAAAAATATATTTTCACACTTGTATTAGATTCAATTACAGATATCACATAATCAATGAAAATGCTACTAATTTTCTTAACAGAATTTCTAGATTCAATATGTTTTTCCGGGTTTTTTATTTTCATCTTCAATTCAGCCACATCATTCTCTTCTAATTGTACTTTTCCAATGGTTGATTTTGTTAATGCTAACCCATATGCTACCAAATTATCTAATGAAGCATTATGTAGGTTCATGGCATGTTCTTCAGTTACACAGGTTACACTTCCTCCTATTTATGATCTAATATTTTTATGTACCTGCTTGACAATCCTTTGTTGTCTTTTGTTATATGCCAAGAGTTTTAAGTCTGCAACTTCCTTTGATAACATGATATGTGTGCTAATAGCATGAGGCAATGTTATTCCAAGACTTCTAAGTGTAAGTACCTCTTCATTTTTAGAATTTTTCCCTTTATCAATTGTTGAAATCACTTTGTCAAGTGTTGATTCATCAATATTGTTGTCTATAGGGTCTTCGATATTTTGTTCAATTGGATATTGTTGTTTTACACTTGTTTGGAATTATTCACTTTCTGTTTTTTATTTCAACCATGCCATCTCATCTTCCGTTTGCTCTAACTCTTATTGTTCTTGTTCAATTTTGTTGCTTTCTCCCTCTTTCTGAACTTTCTCTAATTGCTTTGTTTCTAGTTTATCTTTTTCTTGTTGTAATTTTATTTCGGCTTCTAATTTCTCTTTTTTTACAACAATCCTTTGTTGTTCTTCCTCTTGAGCCTTGTTTTTTTTTATAGCTTCTAATTTTTGTTCAAGTTTGGATTGATTT
Organism: Picea glauca; assembly: GCA_000966675.3. NCBI lineage: Eukaryota > Viridiplantae > Streptophyta > Pinopsida > Pinales > Pinaceae > Picea > Picea glauca. The sequence continues at coordinate 140,583 of JZKD02S0958354.1, read as the reverse complement.
ACTTCAAAGGATAGATGTTTAAATATGAAAGCTTCTTTATATTTCAATCTTTCCTCAAACTCATTCATTGAATCAATGTCTAGATACAACAATTTATCATCCCATCTCTCATGGGAATAGGGCCAAGACCAAGATATGTAGGGACAATGTTTTGTTACCAAACCCTAAGGATCGTGATTTCTGAATTTACCTTGTGGAAACATGAATTCAAGCATCAAGTTCCCTTCTTTCTTATCATGGTTGGAATTTAGAATTTTGGAATGTCCAATGTAGAAGTTGTAAGGAATAAACATTTTTTCTTCACATCCTTGACAAGCACATAATTAAATACTTGTGTTATTGTTTGGTGAGAAATCTCAGATAAACCCAAATTATTTGGAATAGGTTTCGGCAATAAATGAGGAGAGGACATAGCTCCATCAATCCTCAAATATGTACAGTTTTCTTGTAAGTACCAATTCCCAATATATTTGAGAATTTATTTTGCTTCTTCTAAAATTCTAGGACACTCTCTAAAAAATCAATGTGAATAAAGGAGCTAAAAATTCATCATAGATGAGGGACTAAACTATCTTGTAATTTGGATCCCATAAATCCATACAGTACTCATCAATAGGGGTCGATAAACCATTCAAATTCCATCCCATTCCCTTAAATGAATTATAAGCACAAACATTGTCTAGCAAATATGAGGCCATATGAAAGAAGTTCCTCGATTTTCTGAATGAATTTTCACTCTCAATGGCTTTCTTCAAGGCTAGTGACAATATGGCTCCCCACTTAAAGAGAATCCATTTGGTTGCAATACCATACTCTATGGGTACCCAGTCATCTTTAAAATGCATGCAATATTCCCTTCCATGTGATCTACACATAAAATCCATGGCATAAGTGTAGGGTTCTCTAAGATTCATCATGTTGCAAAATGCCATCACTCTTGTGAAGAAACCTTTTGTCCTCAATCCACCAATTTGACATTACTTATTTCAAATCATTTTTATCATGAAAACTGGACACATAATATGTACTTAAGTTATGCTCAGGTTCAGGGAAATTGTAATGCTTGTCCACATCAATGGTCTTGAATGAGGCATCCCTGAGGTGGAGGACAGTCGGTGACGGAGTGTGATGTTAAGGCACTCCTTGATGTTAAAGTCATCGGTTCGAAACCTGCGGGGACAAAAAATCCAACCATGTCAAGGGTTGGTGTGGCTAAGGTCGGGTGCGATCCCCGGGTGATTTTGACGACTTAGATGCCCCTAAGTCACGGTTTCTTAGCCACAAGCTAGTCTCGCAGGTCACGGACAAACTAGCAAACAAAACAAAAAAAAGGGTCTTGAATGAGGTAATAATTTCTACCTTCACATTTTTAATGACTCTTTCCTCTAATCAGTGTGCTCGATTAACCATATTATTACTTCATAACAAGGAAGAACAAGTGGCCTAGCTGCTATAGAGTGAAAACTTGATTTCCTAATGTTTTGATAGGCTAGATCATCAAAATTCCTTCTACTAGGGTTACTTAATGACACTATATCTGTAAAAATTTATTTATTTAAATCTTTTGAATTTTTATCCCCATTTAGGTAGGGTTTTATCTTTATAAATTAGGTTTTCAGTGTCTCCAAAAACTAGTTTCAAATGTTAATGATCTGATGTAGGAAAATCAATAACCTGTTGTGAAATTTGTAGCTTTGTTTCCACATTCTCAGTCTCTTACACTCAAACAAAAATCAGACCTCGATCACTAAGACTAAATCTGATTATTCCTATCCATGGATATGTGTTGACTTTCTTCGATGGTGCTTCCATCAACGGGGGAACAACCTGTGGTGCTGGGGAACTTTGAAAGCTCCTAATTCCCCGGAGGTGCGATGGTTTTTCAATTGCGGAGAGGGTTCTAATATGAAGGCAGAATTAGTTGTAGCGTGGGTAACCTTCATAATGGCAAAAGTTTTACAATTACACCATCTACACATATTGGGGGATTCCAAGGTCATTATCGAGTGGCTTCAGCGGAAGTGCAAACTTCATGCCACCAAAATTGAAGGTTGGAAACGTAGAGTTCTAGACTTACAGAAAAACTTCCAAGGAACACACTTTCACTTTTGGAGAGACTATCACTTTCGAAGAAGCTGATAGTCTCTCCAAAAGAGCCCTCGAAGTTCCGAAGGGCATCTTGTTCTATTTCACGTGGATCAATGGAATCGAAGGACCTCAACAAACAATAAATTTCTTTAAAAAAAAAAAAATTATATTGCTGGAATAGTGTTTCCTTATTTCTTATTCTGTCCAGAATTCTCCTTAGTTTCTTGGAGTCTTTTTCTGGTCTGTTACTCTTTTGTACGGGGATTCCTTTGTCTCATTGTTGTGAGAGAACTTACTTTTGTTTCTACAGCACTCCTTGCTTCACCAGCACGAGACCTCTCTATTGTCGATGTAAAAAAGTCTCTATGTCAAATATAACAACTTCAATATTTTCAGGGATTCATGTTTCAATTTTAATCCTGAGTTTCCGGGGAGAAGTCCTAGGTGTTCTAAGAGCAATTCTTTTAGGTGGCATGATTCCTGGTTCTTCAAAATGAAAATTTGTTTTCATTTAAACTTAACTCATTAAAAGAGGATCAAAACAATTTTTACCCATTTCCATTATTCGTAAACAAAATAATATTAACTTACTAAATGCAAGCAAAGTTAAAAAGACTTACCTAATTCAGATGCAGAAAAGAAAATTGACCTGTAGCAATTTGAGACTGGTGAAATTTTCATCCTGTAAGTCAAAATGCGGTGAAGAGTTTCCTTTTTCGGACAATTAGTGATGATTCAAGTAAATTTGGATTGAAAAACGTTTATAGACATGAAATTTAATGCATTTATTGCCAACACTTTCAAAGAATCCTAAAAAATCTTCAAAACTTCGATCGCACGTGTGATCGACATCACACGGGTTTGTCGGGTGGATTCAAATGTTTATTCGAATGTGCTTCTCGCTTTAAAAACATGTTTAAACCTTTATTTCAAGAGTAATAATGATTTTAATGCTGGGTGAATTCGGAGTAACTTAAAACTTGTGTCGGATAACTTTCCTAGTTTGCAATTAAAACTTATACAAACGTTCCATTCGAAGAGTTTTAAATTGTTGTCAAGAAGGCGTAATCAGATCAAATCGTGACTCTGAAATGATCATAAAATATAATTGGATCCAACACATCTTATCAAAAACCATAATAATTTTAGTGTTCAAAGTAATTATTAGTCCTTGCCAAAGGCCTCGGACTATAGCAATCAGTGCATGGTTGATCAGGTATTACTTTTAGTTTGACTTTTAAAATTTTCTAAAATTTAACATAACAGTTTGTATTTTTTCAATTAAATAATAAAATTAGCACAGCCACATAATTGTGGCTGATTTGATCAACGCCAAAAGATTGATAAGATGAAGAGAATTCTTAAAAAAATACATTAAATTTTATTATTGATTAACAAATAAACTGTTGAGTTTCATTTATCTGGTGTTAATATTTTAATTTTTCTTAATCACTTAGGGCAATCAATTAGCTATCAAAGTAATTTTTAAATATGATTAGGTAAATGTAAAAAAGTAAACACATAAACGGATGTCTTTATAATAGCTAAAAAATTAATGATTGAAATTACATCCATTTATTTTATGTGACTACTAAGAATATTCCAGTCATATTTAATCATGTCCATAGAAAACTTATTAAGCACTAAACCCTATTAAATCTGCCCATTATCAATAGGTGTACGCCTTTCGACTTAATTAATATTGTTTATCTGTATTATTATTGGAAATAAAATTGAAAGTCTTTCTACAAAACCGACTGACGGAGAATGTCTATCAATATTTGCAAACCGACGAAAAAGGTCTATCAATATTTGCATTTGATAATAGTTTTACATAGTGAGCGATCCCATCCGTGCTTGGCTGACAGGGACAGGGATGACATATGTCAGTTTGTCAATTATCAGTCCTTTCCACATTAAGAGCCGCTTATCTTTTTCAGGGATTCAAAAGCGATAGAATGTATTGCAGACCTTGAAGGTGGGAAGATCCATGGCCACTATAGGCAGCTCTGCGCTGACTCTGTCTCTCGCTCTGCGCTGACTCTGTCTCTCGCTCTCGCTCTTGTGCAGTTGTTATATTCAGCCCAGGAGGAGCGCGCACAGTGGTCGGGGATGTGGAGGCTCTCAAGGCCCTCAAGGATTTAGTGGATGCGAATTCTAAAGGCCCTCAAGGATTCAGTGGATGCGAATTCTATAAAGGTCGGATCGTGTCTCAGCTCCTGGAATTTTTCAGTAGATTCCTGCGATTATGCCTTCAGTAGATCCTGCAACCTTCAACAATCTAACGAGCCGAAACGTTCACCAGATTTCTCTCGCTTGAGACAAAATCTCCCAAATCTCCCAACTATTGTAGGGTATTGAATTGTACTTATATTAACATAGTACGGTATATATTATTTGTGATGTACAGTCGAGGTGAATTGGGTCCATTTGCAGTGGACGAAATAGGGAATTTTGATGTATATCATTTTGTTAGTGTTCGCGATGATGTCTGGCATTAGCGGGCAGATTCTTGTTACTGATTCTACACAGTATGTGTGTGCAAGGATGAATTTGAAGTGGGCATTGAGGTAAGACAGATGCCCTGTAAACACATGTACCATTCTGTGTGCATTCTTTCGTGGCTTGAACAGCATAATTCTTGTCCAGTTTGTCGATATGAGATGCCCACAGATGACGTGGAGTATGAGCAGGTTCGCTCCCGCGGGCAAAGCTCTCCTTGGGTTCGGAATTACGGCTGCACATTGGATGGGCAAGGTGAAAATCTTGATGGGTTTTCTTCACAGGATACTCTGGGAGCATCAAATAACCGTAATAATGAATCTCTCGGGCCGGAAATGAGCTCTGGCAATACCATGGCTGGTACTAGTAGAAGTTGTGTTCCACTACTTTGATAAATTAGCCACGTACAGGTCCAAAGTTGTATGCAACTTCCACTGTGTTGATAATTTACTGACCTGCTATTACTATTAGGTATGAAACTGTAGGCTGCTCCGTCATATTGATAGGTTTACTGCTTACGTGCCACTGCTATGGTGTTAATAGATTTACCTTCCAACATTATTATCTAACATTGCAGTGGAAATTGTGTATCTATCCGTCTTATGTCACAACTATCCTATGTCACACTATTGTCCTTCATTGAATTGGTATAATTTTTGGTTAATTTGCCTTTTATATTGGGTTGGTCAGTGTGGCTCTAGTTTATGTAAAGCGGATGGAAGTTTATTTTCTTTTATTATTAGCCTTACTTTGTTTAGTAAAGCGCACGCAACCTAGTAGGTAAGGTGCAGATCCCAAGATCCAAGTGTTAGATATATTTATATAAACTCTAAAAATACCCTTCTCCGTTTTATAAGACAAAGGTTGGGGTACGGATATCTTATTCAGTTTTCAGTTCAGCAGTAAACAGTTCATTGTTTTCCTGTAGCATATTTTCATGTTTAGAAGTAATGAAATGCAGTAGCAGGTTTGGACAGTCGAGATACTGTGTTTCCATTATATATTTTCTAAAGTGTCCTTATATATTCTAGCATTAATTACAAAGTGCAGTTTTGAGTGGCTTTAAGTTTTTGATTTTTAGTTTTCTGAAGGAAAAAATTCTAACAATTCCCATCCAGCAAATGAAAACGATGAGTCAATATTGATATCTGTGGAAAAACAAATCTAATATTCTCCTTGAGATAATTTCTTCATTAAGGAATAAAAAACTTGGAAGATAACCATTTTAAATTGGGTGGGAAGTTAATTCCAAGTGGATGCCCTGATTTTTTAATTGTATTCTATGCACCCAAGGCTTGGAATAAGAATGAAGAACAAAACAGAGAAATTTGCTTCTTCCAAGCAATTTCTTTTCATTTATAATATAAAATGTTCAGAGGTTATACTTGAATACCTGCCCTATAGAATGATTGTAGCTGAAAGATATATTCTTTCTTGAGCAGAGATATCTTAGGACCTTTCCTTTACATCATCAAGGTTATCTAGTATAAAGATGGGGAGGTTACCCTACTGCACAAGTTATCCCCTCTCATGAGGTTATCTCAACATTTCTAACTAGAGTCAGAAGATCTAATTCAGTAACAATTTATTTCTTCCACATTCAGTTTTAAAAACATACGTGGGCTCTCACTCTTTCAGGACCTTACCGTTACAAGGGTTCGGCAAGATGAGGGTTCAACCTAGTAAAGCTAGGGACCTTATCTGCTTTCATAAACAACCAGATGAGTGTAGCCTGAATTAAATGGAGTGCAGAGGATGTCTGCATAATTCATATTCCAACAATGAAATATTACATATCTAATGGCTCTATAAATTCAATGCCATTTACCAATCCATCAACCAACAGCCAACAAGATCAACAGATTGAGAAACTCATAGGCATTAACATCGGGACCTTACTGTTACAGAGGTTCGGCAAGATGAGGGTCCAACCCAAGAAAGTTGGGGACCTTATCTGCTTCCATAAACAACTAGATGAGTGTAGCTTTAGTGAAATGGAATGCAGGTGATGTCTGTAAAATTCATGTTCCAGCAATGAAATATTACATATCTAATAGCTATTCAAATTTGATGCCATTAACCAATCCATCGACCACCAGCCAAACTATATCAACAGATTGAGAAAAACATAGGCATTAACATCATCCACATTCATTCATAACCTTGTTCCAAATGCTTAAACAATACAACTATTAGTTGTTTGCTTATCATCATAGTTCATGCTATACATGAGCTGCTAGTATGCAAAATTACCAGTGACCTGTACTAATCTAGATTGCCTCAATGTAACCTACTCTCATAGCAAGCAGAAAACAAAATGCGTCCACACCTATTGCTCAAAAGCTTCATGCTTGACGACTTTGCAACCACATAAGTCATTGCCTAAGAGACATGCAACTACACATAACTTAAGAACAGGGAGTGGACTTTTCTTTGACATAAAGATTTCATTCTACAGCGTACATATATTAAGATAGATTTTTCCATGAAAATATCATCTCATACTACAGACATTGAGGTTCAACCTAACATAGCTTGCTGCATTCAAGAAAGATTTATTTGCCTTTTATTTGAAGCCAAGTTCCAAAAGACAATTCATTAGAAGCAGCATTCTCCATCATAGCCCTCAGAGCTTCCCACACACAATTGACAGAAGGGTTTTCTTGGTCCAGAGACTTCCTTCCTGGATTCCTCAACCTCATCTAGTAATTCAAATTTCATGGCATCCCACATCTTGTGATAGAAATCACTCAGAAACAGGGCGAGGGGATTTTCCCTTCTTCATCAAGGATTTAAGCATGATCTTTGATTTCCTGGATTCGTCAGCCTCATCTAGTAATTCATAGTTGATGGCATCCCACATCTTCTGATAGAAATCACTAGAAAACAGGGCAAGGGGATTTTCCCTTCTTCATCAAGGAAACTGCTTGGTGTAGTTATTCAGTATTGGGGTCAGTTAGCTCTTAATTTTATTTTCTGATATTATTTTGCGATGCATTCTAGGAAGGTTTATGCACTATTCTAATTTATGTCCTCCTTATATGTTACCCAATTCTTGAAATGAACTTATGCCTACATACATAGATTTGGGTGCCTTTAATTGTTCCTATTATCTTCTGTGATTATTTTTTAAATCTTGTACTAAGACTTACTGATCTGGTATGCTCCACGGGAGAAGTTAGAATCCTTGTCTCTTTTTGAGCCATTAAATCCCAGATCTTTGATTTCAGAATAATTTATCCTTTTTGTATGCTAGGTCCAGATTGGATTAGAGCGGATTTACTCTTTCAATTAAATCCTCTGACATCCTTGAATTATCCAATTCTTTCTGCAGTGTTTCCATTTTTTGGAATATATTGCCAAAAAACTTCCTTATTCCATTAGTTCAGCTTGATTTTAACATTTTGCAACTTCTTCTCCAGGGTAAACATTTTGGATTCCCAATGGATGTAATCTCCTCCCAAAAACCTTTACCAGGCATTCCAATTTGGATGTTCATATCACATGAGATCAAATTTGAAAGGGGTTTGTCAGGGCTTTGGTTTTCCCCTTCGACAATGTCCATGTTGATTGCTCAGTGATTCAAGAGGAGCAGTTACCAAATAGACTAGCGCAAATATGCAGAACCGTTCATGTAGCTAGTTGGAGATTCTTATCGATTACCGGCACCTCGTATAGATACGGATCAAAGTCCACCTCCATTGTGAAAATGGTACCTGGATTGAAAGTTGTTGATGGTTCCTCTTACAAATAATACAAGTTGTATTGGATGAAATAATATTCAATTTTTTAATGGAAATAAACATAGTCAATTCTCTAATGGAAATAGTCGATGTGACAGTCTTTCAAAAGCTGTAAACATACAGTAAAAGCACAACAGTACTTGCTTCCTAAAGATAATAAGTTAAAAAATAACACAATACATTGAATTTTAGTTGTACATATCATATGACTATGATCATATGCATTTCTTTTATACATGTTTATATCTCTATCATATATAAAATACTAGAATACTATGCAATTTAGAAACTGAGATAAAGTACTATTTTTTCAAACAAGCTCCTGTCCTGCAAACAGCTGGGAGACTGTTTCTAGCAGACCAAATGAAGGAAATGATGTTCATGGGAGCAACTTAGCTATTGCAAGGGTAGAGGATGATGGTGATACTCTCATGTCTGAAGCAAGGGAGGGAGACTTAGATTGATGGTTTATAACTGATATCGCGCACCTACGACTAACTAGAGTCCAGCTCTTTTAAAGGTATGATTTTCAGGTCATTCAACAATTCCATGTAAAGCATGAAATAAGGACTAGTTAAGATATTTTCTTGTTCCTGCACCGAAAACTTATTTATAGCTGCGGCAATTTTATTTGTCAGCTTAGTTTTCATTATTGTGGAATACTGCTACTATTGTGAATAGGTTGCAATGATGATCAAGTTATTTTGGGATGAATGATGTTAATTGCCTACCGTTAAGGGACTTTAGAGTCATTTCTTGCTAAATTTTACATGTCATTATACCACTGCATTTTCTTTGCAAAACTTTTGAAGCACAGAGAATTACAATCAAAACAACATATTGTTTTGAATGTGGCAATATAATTCAGTCATGAGAAATGACAATAGAAAATGACAGCGACAGAAAGAGGTGATACTTCTTTGCTTTCAGTTCAAAATTTAGTTTGATTGGACCTTCCAATATCAGAAATTTGAATGTAAGCACCTCTTCTACTTAGGTGATCCCCCGCAACAATTCTAAGCATGAAAGTTTTCCATGTCTCCTGAAGAAGTTGTTCTTTTGATCAATGGAATGAACTATGACTTCTTGCAACCTGGTTCAATCATCTCTATAATTTATTTTTGGAATATGGATCACTTTCTTAAAACTGTCAGTCAATATCAATTAGAAAAAATGAAAATAAATATTTTATGGGAATGTAGCAAGCTGGAATCCCATTATATGAGCCGTTAGACTCCAAGCCTTTGACATAAATATTTGTTCAGGTAGGCATTCTGCTACGAAATTTAGTTTTCAGGATCTCACTTAGAATTATGATGTGTGTATGAAAGATCTTATATGGAACTACATTTCAACAAAACGTGTGGTGTTAATGGGAAAGTCACACTGTCTTGTACCTTCCTCCTAACCTCAACTCCAATAGAACACAAGCCTAGAGAAAAAGATGACCCTTACACATAATTAGATACTGAATGGTCCATTATACTCCTAACATTCTTAGTTGTTGTCAAATGATGCATTACTATTTATTCCTGTTAAGTTCCACACCAGTTTCAAAGGGGCATATTCTCTCATAACCTTTCATATCTCTTGAAGAACACATATAGAGCTACAGGGATGCTCTATCAGAAGATAGGGCATGCACTGAAAGATGCATTCAAGAGATGGAGTCTCCTTACTTGGTATACCCATCTCTTATGTAAGGGTTGAGTCCTTGTCTCTTCTTTCTCTACTATTGCTTCCCACTCCTTTTTACTTTGTTTCTAAAAGGCATTCCTAGAGATCTGAAAGCTTCTTGAGGCTCGATCCTCCTTTAAATGAAATTCCTAGATTTGCAAGGTGCTTTCCTAGCATCGAACACGATTTGAGGCATAAATAGTGGTGTTTTTTATTAGTCAACTCCATCCTGTTGTTATAAGGACATGTTTAGGGTTTGTTTGTAGATTTTTTGTGCCGAGGAGAGTTGTGTCATTAGTAAAGAGTTGATGAGAGATATTCTTAATCTCGAAAGTGAGTAAACTCTAGGTTCTGTAAATGAGAGCAAAGCTATAAAGTAATTGGAGTCTCCTCTAGAGGGTTGTAATTGAAGTATCCTCTAAAGGGTTGCACCTAAGGACCAAAATCTCATTCAAAGATCTTGCTTATCTAGAAACAATAATCCTCCTTGAAATATGAGATTTCTCCTAGTTTTTTAGTTGTTGAACAAATTGAACAACAAAGAATCACCTAGCACAAAGAACCAACTTGATTTTTCATTTGGCTTTCTTATTATAGCTCCTTTGTATGTTATTTTTCCATGATCAGGTCACATGTGATAAACATTAATGACCATCGTTACTTTAGGCTTTGTGCTATACTAGTCTATAAAGTTCATGTAGATAAGTTTAATTCACAAATTCAAAAAAGTGTTGTTATTACATGTTCCAATACAACTAAGAGTTATGTAGTTATGTGATGGTGAGGACCATCTTCTTCAGTGATTTCAAAGGATTTTTTCTTTAGGAAGTGAGATTAAGGAATGCAAGAATTAGCAAAGGAAATTCTTCTTGAGCCTATGTTGCCAAGCATAGGGAAAGGCACCCATGCATAAGAAGTCAGGAATAGAAGGGACAAAAACATAACGGACAACAGAAAAAGAAGGTCAAATATTGCAATTGTGGGAAGAATGACCACTATGCCAAGGCCTGCTGGAAACCCGAGGATCAATCTGGAAAGATTGCAGAAAATACTGAGGAAGCTGGATTTTCTAGATGGGAGCGATAATCGGTTCTCCGGCTCTCTTCCGGCAACCCTGCTGCCGTCTCTGGTGAAACTTATCTTGAGAAATAATGTGTTGAGCGGAGAATTGTGACTTAATCTGCTAGAGCTGAGCATGCTTCAAGTGGTAGACCTGAGACATAATGAACTGACAAGACCTTTGCCATCGGGGACCTTTTCCATCAGGATTGTTCGACCATCTCGCCCTGGAACAACTGACTCTGTCTTACGACAGATTTACTTCATTGCAAGTGTCGGGCAGTTATGGCACAGACAACCAGCTGATTGAAATGGACTTGAGTTACAACATAATACATGGGCATATACATGGCCCTCTACCTCTATTCATGGAAACCATGTCCAACCTCTCCGCCCTTTCATCGCAGTACAATTACTTCATGGAAATAATCCCCCTCCAATATGCAAAGATGGTCTCTGCCAGTCTCTCAGGTAAGGAGCCTCTGGTTAGATTGTTTCTTGTCGGCAACTTCCTTTTTGGACAAATTCCAGCCCCATTCTTGAATTTATCACTAGATGAAGTGAATGTAACCTTCAGGGACAACTGCTTGTTGGAATGCCAAGAATCATTTTCTTCTGTTAGGGAGGTGATCAGAAGGTAGTATCCACTTGGAGGGATTTTACTCGTCTGCGATTATGATACCCAATGGATTTCGAGTCTTTGAAATCCAATATATCTGAGCATTCTTTGTTTTTGAAAATCGAAATCCAATATATCTAAGCATTCTCTATTTTTTTAAATTGTGATGGACAATGATAAGTATGCCCACTTGCTCTCTTGTACAATCTCGATCTTTGTGTTGCCCTCACAAGAATTTCAATATTGTGTAATTTCCTTTCGATCTTGATGGATGTAGCAAGAAATTATTAATTTAAGTTTCAGATATCAACCTTTGATTTCTCTGTATTTAAGTTCCAGATAGAAACCTTTCATCTCTGTATTTAATTTAAGTTTCAGATATCAACCTTTGATTTCTCTGTATTTACATTCAAGATATCAACATTTCATCTCTTTGTATTTAAGTTTCAGATAGCAATCTTTCATTTCTCTGTATTCTTGTTCGCATTATTAATTAAATTCATAGGATGAATGATACATTGCATTTAAAGTTGTTTCTCCAAGTTATCTTCTTTTAACCTGTTTGTCAAACTTAGTTGGTTGACTATATACATATTCATCTTATCTCCATCATTAGTTTTGGCAGCTTAGTTCAATAGTTTTGGCAGTTTAGTTCAATAATTGGCAAGGACTAAACTGCCATGTAGCTCTTGTTAACTTTTACATCGAATAAAACTAAACCTTTCCATTAGTAAATTTTTTCAAGTGAAGTGAACAAGAAAGAAGGTTCAAATAAAGTCAAAACTTTGTTTTAATAAAAATATGTAAACAATATGAAAAAAATTAAAAATAATAAATAAATAAATAAAGATTTAATTGTATCTGAACCTAACCATCGGGTCAAAACCAAACTTATATTCTGATATGAAAGTAAAAAATAATATTGAACAAATTCATTTTTTTATTGAAAAGGGGGAAAATCACAAGTTTGAAAACCATTTGCACTGAAGCTAGTGCAAAATTTTGAAAATGTCCTGAAACATGAAAATCACCACAATTTTGAAAAAGATTAAAAGTGCTAAAGATCAAATTTACACAAATTCATTAACTAAGATAGACAAGAACAAAAATTCCTTACTAAGACAAAATCAAAGTGGTACCCAAATTCTTTTAAGATTTTAGGGTGTGTTGAAGCCTCAACACAAACCTAAGAAAAATGGTCAAGGTAGCATAGGAACATGTCCCAAAAAGTTCAATAATGGAAACAAATGAAGTGGAAAGTACAAGAAGATTGACACATACTCATCGAAGAAATTACCAAGTGTCGTGCGTTTATCTAATGGGATATAAAAGAAAGCACTTTCCTCCATGTTTAATATCTTAGTATTAGGAAAATTTATGATGTCGGTTTGTTTATCAATAACTATCTTGTGAGTGTTGTTGTCATGCATTGGTCTTAGCCTCTCTCAAACCCTTTATATTGAGTCTTGAGGAAAGAAAGGTATTTTGATTGTTATTGCTTTCATCTTGGGAAGAGATCTTTTGAAGAGGAATGAACTAGTCAAGGAGTTTGGATTGAAGATTACCAACAATCATATAAAGGTATATTGTTGTACTCATGCTCTCCTTTATTAATTAAGAGACTTGTTATTTTCCTTCCCCTAAAAATCATTTTCTAAATGGAATTGATTCATGTATTTCCATCATTTGATTAATGAAATTTTTTTGTCTTTCTAAGGAATGAAAAGGTATTGGATGGCCATTTGTGTACAAGTATGGAAAAATGAACATGTTTGATTGGTTGTTTCTTTTTCCACGGCTACTCAAGGAAATGAAGTACAAGAAGACCACTTCAAGAACTTATCCAAGGTTGAATCCTTTCTTCTTCCTCCTTTCTCTAATTCAAGGAAAAAAATTGTTTGATGTTGCTTGAATGTGGTGGAGACATTTTTTTAAGGAACTAAAGAGGATTTATATATAAATAGTTGCACCAAGGCAAAATAGCAAGCAAATTCTAAAAAAATTAACAAAATTTGACTCATTTCTGTATGAGTCCAGAACTATTGTCCTTAGTTCAAAATATCTAAAAGGATGATTATTCATACTTATACCCCTACTACTAAAAAAAATTATGAATTGTGCTAATAACAAGATGCATTTGAAGTACATTTATGAAAACAGATTCATGTCCAGGCCCCTTGTAGATTTCTTCTTGATGTGGAATATTGTCTTCCATCTCCATCAATTCCACTTTGCTACTTACTTGTACATTTCCAGAATTTTCCACTTGTTGATTTTCTATAATTTGATTGATGGATCCTAAGAAGGAAAGCAATGGAGTGGTTGTTGCTTGAAGTTGGATGCATTCTTGCTCCATTGATTCCATATTTTCCAATAAACTTGCAACTATCCTCTCCAGTTCCCTGATTCTCTCATGTTCTTCGTCACATGATCTAAGATGATTATTTTCTTGTTCTAGGGAGTCTACCCTTTGTGTAAGTATTAAAACTTTGTGCTCAAGAGTTGTAATCCTCTGGTTGTCTTGTTCAAGTGAATCAAAATGTTGAAGCAGGTTATTTATCATTTGGTCAATATTGTTGAAATAAATTGCATGTTCCTTGAGTTGCACTCGAGCTCCTTCAAGGATGTATTCATGATGGTGTAAAATTATTTAAATTTCATTCCAAGAGGGGTCCATGATAAGCTTTCCCGAGTGTCCCCTGGTCCTTAGATTTCCAAAATAATTTGAAATGTAAAATTTGTCTGTGTGGCACTGAAGAAATTTCTTCTTACTTAGATTATGACCCGTTGTTTTATAGAAAGTGTTATTTACAACAATTTTTTAGAGAACTAACTTATAATTTCCAACTATCCCTGGATAGATGGTTGGAACATATATCTTGAGGATGATTTCTGATTTTTTCCCAAAAATTCCAAGTGGACTAAGGGCTAGGCTATGAGGAGATCTCAAATAAACATTCCCCCATAGTTGAAACCCAATTTCCAAGAACCCACATGAGATCCAAGACTCGAAGTGAATCAGTGAAAGGTACTCAAAATTGGAAACTGAGTAAATGTAAATGGACACCCTGTCTTGGAGTGGAAAGTGGAGAAGAGACGAGATCGAAGAGATTCAAAGCCAAAACCCAACCCAAAATTGTCACAATAGCTATTTAAAAAATCGACAAGAATGCAATCCCATTCTTCGGAGACTAAAACTAGAGTTCCCAATCCACTACCAAAAAGAAAAAATGACATGAGAGCTAGCAAACTGAACCACTAACCCTTCCCCTTTTATATCTAGAAATGCATTGAAAAGGTTGGAATTAAAATTTGCCAAGAGTTGTGGTACCTGTGGTCCAAGGAGTCTTCGAAGCACTAACAATGGCATCCAGCGACTTGAATACCCCCAAACTCGATGTCAAGTCGTTGTCATTCTGCTCAATGATATTTCATGGCCATTTCCTCCCTTAAGAAACTCCAATCCCACAGGCAGGAGGTAGCATCTGAGTAGTTCTAATGAATGATCAAGTGTGTGGAGGGTGGTTTATTGAATGAAGGGCTCTGCTAGCCGTCTTGGCTTATTAATTATTTCATTAATCACTTAGGGAATTGAAGCAAACCCAACTTTGTCATTTACCATTAAGGTTCATTTTGCTAATCTCGAACCATTCTTCGATAATGCGTCAGCTTCTTCATTCAAATCCCTTTTTATATTATATAAGGAGTGTTTGTGAAATTTTTTAAGAGTTTCGAGGTAGTGAAACATGACTCCAGCGAAGAAGTTCCCCCCAACTATTGATCCTTTTACCAATGCACGAATAATCAATAGAAAATCTCCACACACGACTAGGTTTTAGATTCCCTCTAAAAGGGCTAGATGGACACTTGCAAAGAGAGCCAGAACATGCCCTTAATTGTTGGATATAACTCCTAAGCCCCCAGAGTAACTAATAACAAGTTGACCTCTGGGTTTTCAAATTACACCCCCCGCGCATGCGTGTGCACCTGCCTCCCCTTGAATGTGGTGGAGACATTAGGAATACTTTGTATATGAGCTTTTGGATAGGGTACCAACCACCTTTGATTAAGTAGGATTTAGTTGCTTTGAATAGAAATAATTCTACCTATAATAGATTGGCAACCATACTTTGAAAGATTTTCTAAAATCTTTCTTTAGATTGGTTAAAGGCCTCCCCCTCGATAAATAACAATGTTTAGTAGGTATAGACATCCATAGGTTATTATAAGCACCTTCAAATTTCAAATTTTCCCTAATTATCTGTTTATTTATTGAGAATTAACATAACCACAACTTTTAGGGAAATTGTTACATGCCTCCATGAATATCATCCTTAAATATATGATTGTATTAGTGAAACCCACATATTCATGAATATCATCCTTAAATATATGATTGTATTAATGAAACCCACATATTAGTTAAAAGCCTAAAAAAAATCCTAGAAAAAACTTTCAAGTTTTACCTTTAAAGTTTCAATAGCTTTATGTTCACTACTTAGCTTAGTTTTAGGTTTAATTTTGAATCTTTAAGTGGCCTGAGGTGATTTCTTATTTTAATTGTTGTTTGTCATTATTGTCATTTCTATTGCATTTTGCAAGTTTGACAAGTTAAGTTTGTTTTATCATTTCATTGACTCAAAATCTAGAAACACATTTCTTTCACTGTTGAATTTAATATTTTGGATTCAAAACGTATCTTTGGTATCCATGTATTCTTTTACATTGAGCGTTACATGAACCAGGTAAATCAAAAGCATATAGAAAGATATTTTTGTTCCATTTTCAATTAAGAAAGTTTTTTATTTTCATCTTTTATTGTCATTTATTTTCTTTTCAACAAGTTCTAAGATCACATTGCACACATATTCACACCTAAAAGTTATTTCTTAGTTGACCCTCCAAGTATAACACTTCAAAATAAACCACATCACATGACAACCATAGGAGATAATTGATTTTTTAACCAAGAGTTTGTTCGAAATCATTATTTAATTTTACCAATTGCCACATTTTAAAATCAAATCCTTGTAATTGGTTTAAATCAACACCTTTTCAAATAAACAACTTATGACCCCCATACTAGCAAAATTTTGGGAGAGCATGTAGAAAACTCATAGTTGTTTGGTTGTTTGGTTTCATTAAACAACACCCACATTTAAATCAACCTAGTATTTTTAAGATGGGTGTTGAAAGTAAATTCTCCAAAATCAACCAAAGATCTAAGTTTATTAGTTTGAGAGTATAATTCCTTTAGTAGCAAGTGTTGGTATTTGGAAAACTGCTCTCACATAGGAGTCAGACACCAATCAATTTGTGGAAGTGTGGAAACCCCCACATATTAAAATAGTGTGTACAGAGGTATTAATGGGAATTGATATTGTCGTTGAATGATTTTATCCTATATATGGAAGAGAGAAGTGAGGGACATGAGTTTTATGTTAGGGACCTAACCTCCCTAACCCCTCACGTAGGTAGAATAATATGTTTCCATGTAATAAAGGTCAATATTAATAAGGCCTAACAATAAGGAAGAATAAGTCAAATGTAATATGATTCGGATTTATGAGTGGAACAAAATGAAACCACAGATTTATAATGTTAATAGAGAGACATGGTGAACAATAATAGAGATACAGTAAAAATTGACTTCTATTAAATAAGAAATATGTTGAAAACTGTAAAATGCAGACTGAAAATAATCTTGCTAGAATGGTGGCAGCTTATCTCTGAGAAGAGATGTGACGGCTATGCTCATTCGCAAGAAGATGAGTACAATGTGGCTCTTAAAAAACTTTTAATATTAATTCCAAAACCCTAGACATCCAAAAACCTAACCCTAGGAGATGAAACGCCAAAAGTCATGTGGGCCCCATTGGGATAAGTTAGTACATTAACTTCCTGGGGTCGTAACTTTTGCATACAATCTCCGTTTAGGACGCACGATAACTCGTTGAAAAGGTATTGACAAGGAGATTCATTTACTTGGATCAATCAAAGCCTTTATTTATCATTGAGGTGACCGATCGTGAAAAAACGTCATTTAGGCCCTCAAACTGGTCTGAGAAGTTAAAAACTGCTAAAAATAGTAAATTGCCAAAATTGTCAGAAAATTGTTTTGAACCAGTTGGAAGAGGTGGGTGGCCACCGATATCCACCTGGATCAATCCTCCCTCCTTATGAATCAATGGTATCCATTGCATTGAGTTCCCCCATCAAATGAGGAAATTTCTACTGAATTTGGCCCCGGGTGAGCCACTTGCCTTGGTGCAAGAGTTGCCCTGCTTTGACAACCCGATAAATATGGATCCTCTGTTGGCGAGTGATTTGTCAGCTGCAGTTGGAGCATGCAACGAGTCTACCTGGGTAGCCGCAACGGATAGTGCAACATCCATGGGACCCAATGGTTGAAATCCCAACCCCACTTGAAAGGGGTTGTGGTCGGTTGAGCTATGTATGGATTTTTTGTATCTATGTTGAACATAGGGAAGACTCTCATCCCAGATGTGAGGGTGATTGGAATTGTACATGTGCAGGATGTGCACGATCATCCGGTTGACGACCTTGGTTTGGCCATCCGTTTGGGAGTGGAAGGCAGTGGACTTCGTGAGCTTGGTGTCCAGCAGTGACCAGAGGCTTGACTAGAATGTGTTGAGGAACCGGTTGTCCTGATCTGAGATAATGGTTTGTGGGATCCTAAAGTGTACCCACACTCATTCAAAGAAAATCTTGGCAGTGTCCTTCATCGTGATGCTCTTCTTGCAGACGGCCAAAATCACCATCTTGGAAAAATGATCAAGAACACCAAAAATACAGTCATTTCCCCGCCTGGTGGAAGGGAGGCCCAACATGTAAGCCATTGAGATGGATACCCAGGGCCTGTCAGAAGTAGGCAGAGGAGTGTACAATCCTTGTTTCTTGATGGTCGGTTTGGAAATAGCGCAAGTAGTGCAGGATTGGATATACTTGTTGATATCCTGTCAAAGTTTCGGCCGGTAGAAATTTCGTTGCAGCACTGCCACTATCTTTTCCACGTCGAAGTGTCCTGCCACCCGATTGTAGTGGGATTCCCAAATCAGCTTCGCTCACTTACTTGATGGAACGTAGAGATGGCCCAGATGGCACAACATCCCGTCCTAAATATGGAAATTATTGACAGCTGTGTTGGCGCCCAACATATGATAGGTGTTGGTGAAGTCGAGATCCGTCTCATAGAGGTGGGGCCACCCGGAGGTCTCGTGATCGCAAGAGTATAGCACTGTGGTGAGTGTCTCCACTGGAGGTCAACTGAGGCAATCAACGACTCAATTGGTAGTTCATGTTTTATACTTGATGTTGAGGTGGAACTGTTGCAAATATGTGGACCACTTATGATGGTGGTCATTCTACAATTTTCCTTGTGTTTACATGAACTGCAGTGGCTTATGATCAGTGTGGATGACTGTCTCCTTCCCGAGAATGTAATTCCTCCACTAACGACATGCTTTCACAATGGAGTACATTTCTTTGTCGTAAGTAGGGAACTTATGGATGGCCTCTGATAGTGTCTCGCTATGATAGGCCACGAGGTGGTCGTGTTGAGAGAGGACTATGCCCACAGCATAGTCTGAAGCATTTGTCTCGATCTCAAAGGGATGTTTCAGGTCAGGTAATGAGATCATTGGTGTTAAACACAAGCATTTCTTCAGATCATCGTGTTATCACATAGGATGTGTAGGGGTCAAAATATTTTTAGTTTTGAGTCATATGGTCTTTTAATTTTAGGCTTTGGGTTATATCTCATGTCATAACTCATGTTTGATTGTTTTTTCCATGAGCATAGTGTTGTTTTTTAGTCTTTGTAAGAGCCTTGGTGTCATGGTATCGTTTATCATCATGAAGGTAATAAGGGTCAGCATGGGTCACACCCCTGGTCTTAAAACCATCATCATCATATGTCTTGTCTCAAAGGTATGTACAAAAGTCCCATTATGTCATTTTCAACCATTTGAAGGTCAAGTTGGATGTCATATCTACTTGTTGCATACTCATCTAAAATTTCGCAGTGCATCAAGAAGTACCTCATGCACTAAGTTCTCATCATTGTACTTTGGAAATGTGTGGGGAAAGATCTCATTGTTTTCAGCACATTTAATTCATTATGATTTTCAAGGAAAAACTTTAATAGTTTGAATGAAGCGCGCCACTAGAGTTTGAAGTTGGCACTGGGAACTGGTTGTTGTAGATAAAAGGATTAGACATCAACCCAAGTTCCAAACACACCAGGTACTCCATTGGTGATTACATGTTGTTTAAGGGTTGATTGAAACTGCAAGTTGTTGTATTATGTCATTCTAACTCTGCGCTGCAAACTGTTTATATACTTTATGCGCTGCCAACTCTCTGCACTACTTATAATTCACAGTTTTTGTATCCTACACCCTGGCCTTTTTCAATATTGATATACCAAAGCAACATCCTACATTTTCCCCTTACAAACATAAACATTACCCACTGCCAACTTTGCACTGCTAACTATCTATTCTAACTCTATGCTGCAAATTGTGTGCTCTAGACTGGCGATGCGAACCCCGTGCCTTTTGATAAATCAAACACTTTTCAAATTGAGATTCATCTAAGGCCAAGGTTTTAACCAGTCAATTATATGTTTCCCCTCAGACATGGAAAGTCTTGACAGTCTTTCATAAAAATCTAGTTCAGATTGTGTTAAAGACTAGCTTTACGAACTCAACCATTGGCGCTACAAACCCTCTATTATACACAGAGTTGTTTCATTCTACTTGTCTGCAGTTTCATTTAGATTGAATTGTTGATCATCTTTATCACTTCCTACTTGCAGCTTTCTTAACTTCACATTATTGTTTTGTATAATGTTTTTAGTCAGGTAAACCCTAAGTGTGCCAGCTCTGTAAACAAACCCTAAAATTTCTTGTTTTATTCTACATTTCTCATAGAAACTATCATAAGAGGTTACAGGAGGTTTTCAAAACAGTAATTATAGACAATCAGCAAGGCAAGAAGATCCACAAAGGGGGAGAGATTGTGAGAGTTGAACCACATGACATGCAACTCATCAATTCTGAACCATTTTTCAAAGAATTTTTCCAGACGGTGGGTTGCCTCAATAGTTGTCAGAAAATGCAAAGAGTACATCCTGAAATAGCTAAGCATTTTGCACTCAATTTCAGTGGGACAAATACTAAGATGGGGATCCTAGAGTTTTAATTCTCTGAGAAATATATTTATGTAGCCAGAGAGATACCTGATTGTGGTGAGAAGTGGTTTAAAGCCATGTCTTTGAACTCATCTTTCTCCAAGGAATTCTTTAAACTTGAATATCAAGGAGACAACCTATCCAAAGGAGTGCCTAGAAGTCACATGCTGGAACATTTTGACAAGATGCTCAGGGTCATCCAAAGGTACTTCACATGTGAAGGAAGGTTCAATATGGTATATCAATACCATATCAAATTACTACTACACTTCACTTGGAAAGAGTCCATGAACCTTCCCTTTTAACTTTTCAAGAGTATTGACAAGATGTCAGATAGAGTCTGGGCTAAGTCCAAGCAAGTGGACACCAGTGTTTTTCACTCTGGTTTAATCAAGATGTTAGTACTGGAAGAGTTGAAAAATACTAACACTGATTGGGAAACTTTCCTAGCTACACTAGATTTTCAGCTAGATATTGCTCCTACACCACAATCTAAAAAAAAACTCCTACCCATGTTGAGAAGACTATGCATTCAGATTTAGGCAAGAAGAGGAAGATGACTAGGAGTGATAAATCTTTTCAGGCTACTGATAAAGAAGTTGAAGGTGGTCCGTCACAACCTCCCGACAGGGAAATTTTACATGTGATAGAACCTACACCTATGGAAATACCATCAAGCAAAGCAAGGAGTTTGAAAGGCAAAAAACTTGTCTTGTACCCATCGGTTGCTGCAAAAACAGTGAAATAAGAAGACCTTTTACTAGATTAGCATCTAAACAGCATGTTCCTATGGAATTTGGTACAGCAGAAACTTTAGATCAACAAATGGAGAAAGTTCAGTTTTCCAAGCATCCCATGGAGGTTATTGATATCATCACTCCTCATGAAAGTAATCCTACTTTCAAAAGACTCAGGAGGAAACTTAAGGATGCAAAAACTGAAATTGACAAATTGAAAAAGGAATATTTGGAGGCCTGAATCAAGCCAAAGGACATGTTAGATCTATATGAGGAGACTATTTATAAAGGAAGATTCATGGCTAAGAGGTCTTTACCCCTTCACATGTAACTCAAGAATGTATATAAGCAGAAGAGAGCTTGCCAAGCCGAGCTCAGGAAATTAAAAGTAGAGTTGCAGCCCTTCAAAGAACAAGTGGAAAAAAGGAATCTAGATATGTTGGCTAAGGTGGCTACTAGGAGTACCAAAACCAAAAAATGAATACAGGTTAATATTTCAAATTAGCATCATTTTTGTCATGGTTTACTTTTTGCATACAGTTACAACACTAAGTGATGATTTTGGATTTTGATCTAAACTTAGCATCCTCATATGTTTCCTCCAAGGTTATTTCATGTTGTAAGGAGTTTGTAGCATTTCTGGAAGGCGTATCCCACTTTTGGTGCAAATTTTAAAGATTGGAATTTTTAAAGTAAAAAGGATTCTACAGGAAAGTTCGCAGCGCGTGGACTCACTGGCGCTGGGAACTAGGTGTTTTAGGACAGTTTGCAACGCAAATGCTACGAACTTGGAGTAATAAAGATTTTGAAGATAAGAGGGATTGTCAGGTGTCAAGTTGAACTCGTATCAGCATTTAGGGGTTCAGTTGTACATTAGAAGGCCACCTGGCTCAAGGAGTTGCCTGCAGTAAAGCCACATCATCAAGCTATTAAGGGTTGTTCTAAACGTTGCCAACATTTTCCTGCAAAATAGCATTATGTTATTTTCTTGTTGTACACCTGGTGCCACGCCTTTATTAGGCATAGAATCCTATGAGGAAATGAGGTGGCATATTCTAAACATGTTTCCTTGGATATTTTGTTATTTAACATAGATTGTAACTTGATAGGAGGTTCGAATGGTTGAGAAGAAAAACTCTTATTTTTAGTCACATACTGTAACAGAGTTTTCCTAATGCATGTACTAAACTCAAGAATCTTAATGGTGAAAAATCTCTTTTTCCTACTGTCATTTATGTTTTGTCTCACTTCGGTATTAGTCTATGGTGAAGGATTCATCATGATGTTTGCTTCCTTATTACAGTGAATTATTTATTGTTGGTATTTTATGCAAGTTAATTAAAGTGTTTTTCTCTTTGGATTAAGAAGTTCTTATTCAAATGAGTTTTCTTCCATATGTGTTCCAGAAATACTTGATGTAACCTGATACACATAGTTCACTTTCCTTGCTAAATCTTATATCTTTCATTTATATCTCTTAACACTGATGAGAAGTTATTCAAAGCCTTGCTTGTTGGTGTGTATTTCATGGAAGATTTTGTGATTGACATCATAAACTGAGTTTCACATCCATTTGCCACACATTTTTTAAAACATTATTATTCACATTCTGATGGGTATTAGGCTTACATCTACAGTAGTCTAGGTGTGACTTCTAGTTCTAACATTTTTGGCGTCGTTGTCGGGGAACGGATTGAAGATATTTCCTTGGGTTGTACGACAAAGACACTATGATTTTGTTGGTTTATAGAAATCAGTAAACAGAACGACTGCATAGTGCACCTGGCATCTCCAAAGTTTAGTTGTGGCTCCCACGAATAGGCACACGAGGTCTAACCCACAGTCACCTCTCACTACACCTGAACCTGATCCAAAAAAAATCATAAAGAAAGGAAAATCTTTGCAAGGAGCCTCCTCTTCTAAATTTTCAGGTACTTCTGGAGACCTACCTGACTATGTTTTCCATACACCAGTTGTTGTTTCTCAGGTTTCTCATTTACCTATTACTGAAGCTCTTGTAAAGTCAGAACTATGATATTTTCTTGTAGAATATACAACTTTTTCCCCTGATCTGAAAGAAGAAAACTTGGAAAGTTTTGATTTTCTTCCATCTCCTGAAATTGTAAAGTGGTTTAGACTTGAAATTTTGGAATATTTCCCTTTCTTAGGTTGTCCTTCTCCCCATTCTATCCATGTCTCGGTCACCCTCTGTTAAATCTAAATATTCTCCACCTCATACTCCTCCTTCTTCAAAACCACATGTTATACAGATTGCATTTTTACCTGTTAAGTCACCTTCTACTTATCCTAAAAGTCAGAGTCCTCCTTTTCCGAATCAAATGGCAGGGATTAATCCTCCTCATAACAAAATGGATGCCATTGTGGTTGCTAGGTATGCACCATTAGTGCTTCCTCAACCCATGAATGTTCTTCCAACAGGAGATTACCTTAAGTACATGCCTAAATTTACAGGAGAGGAAGATATCACTACAGAAGAACACCTTGTTGCATTTTACAGTTATGCAGATAATTCGAATATTGAAAATGAAGATGTATGGATGAGGGTTTTTGTGCAAAGTCTAGATGGAGAAGCTAGGAAGTGGTTTAGAAGTTTAKCTCTTGGATCAATYRTTGGAATTGAAGCCYTGGATGATGCMTTTTTAATACATTGGGGTGACAAAAAATATTTCTTATGTTACATTACAGAATTCAGGGCTCTTAAAAGGAAAGAGGGTGAATYAGTGTCAGATTTTTCAAAACGATTTAACAAGATGTACCATAAAATTCCTAMTGAGATTAAACCTACTGAAACTTCTRCTAAARTAACCTATGCAAGTGCTTTTGACCCRGAATTTTGTCTTTTGTTGAGAGAAAGAAGGTMTACAACATTGGCCCATATGCAAGATGTTGCAMTAGAGGTCGAATCAAATATATTGGCAGCAGATAAGTTGAGGGGAAAATMTGATAGAGATAGAAGAAAACAAAARGWAGAAGCCCCATCTTCAGATGCTTCGRGAATTAATCACCAAGTTGATGAATTGACTAATTTGGTTAAGTCACTTTYTGCARAAATGGAAAGATTAAAACTTGAAGGGAGACAAACAAATAGAAACCCTCAAGATTTTGGAAACAGAAATWATTTCAGAAGGCCAAATAATACACCTCAAATTCTATAGAGAGATCAGAGAAATAAAGAGGATCAGAAGGTTCAAACTCCTCTAYAGAACAATTTGGTTGAYGATGAAGAAGGAAATAATGAGGAAGCAGATCAAGAGATTCATTGTTAGGGGATACAGTTGCTTCCCCTCATTTAACCCAAACTGCTTATGAAGAATCTTTAATGTGCAATCARTCGAATGAGTTAAGTAAAGGAGAAAAAGTCAATGAAACTCAAAACAAATATAATTTGAGGTCAAAACAAAAGGAGGGAAAACCAAGTACATCTACTCATCCTAAAAAGTYAGATACCCCTCCCAAGAGAATGGTTGCACCAAATAAAGAAACAAGATAACAAAACAATCAACCCATTATCAAGGCTCATGTTCAAGAGCCAAAGGAAATTCAAAAATCYCAATCCTCTTTTAGTTTTGAGAATGAAATCTAGAAAATCAAGATTCTTGTCCCACTMYTAGAGTTGATGAAAAATGAAGATTTTAAGAAATTTATCTCCAAAATGTTGCARCCTGAATCTTTTTCCTTTTCAACAAAATCAGTCAACTTGCAAGATGAAAAACTTGTAGTTATATTGGGACCATTGGTAGAAGAMAAAGATGACTCCTCTCCYCMCTTTTACACTTATTTGAATGTGTATGAAAAATTTTTGCACAATTKTCTTATGGACTTAGGTGSATCCCACAACTTGATTCCTAAGKATGTCATGGATGAATTGGGTCTAGAAATTACTAAAGCATATCATGATTTGTATTATTTTGACTCAAGGAAAGTAAAATGTCTTGGAGTTATTAAAGATCTAGTTGTCACTCTTTTTCAACTACCTATGAAAAGCATAGTCATGGATATTGTAGTTGCACATGTTCCTCCCAAGTTTGGGATGTTGTTGTCTAGATCATGGATCAAGAGGTTAGGAGGGACTTTGAAAATGGCTCTTTCTTATGCTACCATACCAGTCCTTGAGGGTGAGAACAGAAGGTTGTATAGAGAAGCAAAACTAGCATATCTCATAAGTGATGAAGGCAACCCAACAAACCACCCCATTTATGTTGTTGATACTGATTTAGGATCTAGCATTCTTCATCTTACTGATTTTCCTCTGTCACCATTGGAAATAAAAAATCAGTCACCAACAACATGTGAAACAACTAGACAAGGTGCTCAAACATGGAAAAATTATTTTGATGGTGCATATTCCAAGGATAGTGATGGTGTTGGAGTAGTGTGCATTTCTCCTTCTCAGGATCATAACCTTGTCCTTTAAACTGGAATTTGAAACCACAAACAACATTGCATAATATGAATCCTTAGCTTTGGGGCTTAGAGCTGCAAAGGACATGAAAATTGAAGAATTGTTAGTTTTTGGAGATACAGAGTTGATTGTGCATCAAGTCAGAAACATCTATCAAGCAAAGAATCCAAGACTGAAAGCTTATAGGAATGAGGTTTGGGACCTCATTGATAATTTCTTCTTAGCCTTCAACATATCTTTTGTTCCCAGAGAGGCTAATACATTGGTTGATTCCTTAGTTGTTTCTACCAGTAATTTTAAAATCACACTACCTCCAAAGCATAAGTATGATGTTGAGGTGAAATATAGACCCGGTATACCTGATAATGTCAAGCAATGGAAGGTTTTTGAAGATGATGAAGAACTAAAGAGGTTTTTGGAAACAACAGATGAATTTATTCTCTTCATATTAACCAAGATTCAGATGATGATAAAAATTTGCATGTTGATAAATTTCTGAACAAGATTGCAGATCACAAAATTGTTGAGTGTCCTAGAAATCACATTTCTAAAGGATTGGTTCCCTTGGAGAGACTGTTTGATAACAATGATGTTGTTGTGAAAGTGAGTGATTCTAATGAAAACGCAGATCTGACATAATGTAAACTAGGCACTGAAGAGGAACCCAAATATGTTAAATTGTCCAGTAGTTTGTTAGAAAATCAAAGGGATGAATATATCAAACTGTTGAAAAAAAATTCTGATGTTTTTGCATGGAAGTATGAAGACTTGGAAAATTATGATACTAGCATCATTGAGCATAGAATACCTTTGAAATATGACACTAAACCTTTCAGACAGAAACTTAGGCAAATCAACCCTATGTTATTTCCCATTATGGAAAAAGAGGTCAAAAAATTGCTTAATGCCCAGATCATTATACCTCTGAGGTATTCTGATTGGATAGCTAATTTGGTCTATGTCAGAAAGAAGAATGGTGAGATCAGGATTTGCGTTGACTTCATAAAATTAAACAGGTGTTCCAGAAAGGACAACTACCCCTTACCTAAAATTGATCATATATTGCAAAGGTGACAGGCTCAGTAAGAATTTCAATGATTGATGGGTTTTTGGGCTACAATCATACTTTTGTGTTACCAGAGGACAGAGAAAAGACAACATTTACTACTCCTTGAGGTACATTTATGTATGCCAAGATGTCTTTCGGTCTCGTGAATGCAGGGGCAACTTTTCAACATGCAATGGACATTGCATTTATTGGAGAGAAAGACAAGTTTGTGGTTATCTACTTAGATGGTATCACAGTTTTTTCCAAGTTTGATCAAGAGCATCACCAGCATTTAGAGAAGGTATTTCTGAAGTGCAAAAAGTATGGGTTGTCCCTTAATCCCAAGAAGTCCCTTTTTGCCCTAAACGAAGGTAATCTATTAGGACATATTGTCTCATATGAAGGAGTGAAAATTGATCCAAATAGAGTAGAGGCTATCAAAACTCTTTCTCTCCCAAGGTCCAAGAAAGAAATTAAGTCCTTCTTAGGTAAGATAAACTTTTTGAAGAGATTTATATCTAACTTTGTTGACTTAGTAAAACTCATCACTGCCATGTTGAGAAAAGTGAATGAAGTCAAATGGACACCAGAAGCTAGGAGTTCTTTTGAGCAAATAAAACAAGCACTGGTTGGTGCTCCTGTTTTGATAAGCCCTGACTACTCAAAGGGATTTTTTATTTTTTCCTTTGCCTCAAATGATACATTAGTTGTTGTCCTTCTTCAGAAGAATTCAGATGGAATGGAGCAGCCTATATCTTTTTTCAGTAGGGCCTTGAGAAATGTTGAAGTCAGATATGACATCATGGAGAAACAAGCTTGTGCTTTAGTCAAAGCTCTAAAAGCTTTCAGGGTATATGTTCTTCACTCAAAAATTATTGCTTATGTTCCTTCAAGCTTTATGAAAGAAATTATGATTCAGCCTGATATAGATAGGAAAAGAAGTAAGTGGATTGCTAATATTTTGGAATTTGATCTTGAGGTGAAACCCACCAAGTTGGTGAAGGGTCAAGGTTTAGCTAGATTGTTGGTTGAATCCAATTGTAAGTCACTGGGAATAAATCTCATGAGTATTAACTCTATAAATCAATAATATGATATTCCTAGCAGCGGCTTGCAAATTAGCTCAAAATTGGCAGAATGCGATTGGTACAAGGACCTCATCTATTTCTTGCAAAATTTGCATCCTCCTGCTGGACTTGAGAAGACCAAAGTAAGGGCTCTGAAGATTAAAGCAGTCAAGTATTGTATTTTTTATCAGATTCTATATTGGAAAAATCCTTTAGGGGTTCTTTTAAGATGTTTAGATCCAGAGGAGGCAAAACAAACTACGATTGAATTTCATGGGAGTCTATGTGGAGGTCATCACTTCTAGAGGACTACAGCATATAAGATACTTAATCCGAGTACTTCTGGCCTAGCTTATTCATTGATGTGTGTGCAAAGATTAGGACTTGTGACAAATGTCATAAATTCTCAGGCAAATAACAACTCAAATCTTTGCCTCTAAAACCCATAATGGTATCTGGCCCTTTTCAGTAGTGGGGGCTAGACTTTATTGGAGAAATTCATCCATCCCCAAGTGGCCAATATCGTTGGATTTTGACTGCTACCGATTACTTTACCAAGTGGATAGAATCCATTCCTGCCAGAAATGCAACACACAGTGTAATTATTAGTTTCTTGGAAGATATTCTATCAAGGTTTGGTTGTCCAAATAAAATTGTTATTGATAATGTTGCAGCTTTTAAGGTTGAGCCCCTGGTGAAGTTTTGTGAAAATTTTGGTATTAAACTTATCCACTCAACTCCATAGTACCCTCAGGGTAATGGCCTGGCATAATCTTCCAAAAAAATCTTAGTGAATATCATCATAAAATTGTTGGAAGATAATAAGAAATCATGGGATTCAAAGTTGAAGTTTTCCTTATGTGCAGACAAACTAACCACCAAAAGGTCAATTGGCACCACACCATTTTAGATGGTTTATGGAGTGGATGTTGTTTTCCCTATGGGCAGACAAAGTAACCACCAAAAGGTCAATTGGCACCGCACCATTTTAGATGGTTTATGGAACGGATGTTGTTTTCCCTGCTCGGTTAGCTTTACCTATGGAAAATTTTATTCAAGATCAAGAAGGGGAACCAAATGATATGATTAGGAGGATGCGTCAAATTGTGGAAGTACAGCAAACCGGGGAGCAGCTTTTTGACAAAGCACAGAAGTTTTTTGACAAGAAGGTGAAGAAGGAAGATTTTCATCTTGGGGACCTGGTACTCAAGTGGGATGCTCAAAGGCAAGATAAGGGGAAACATGGTAAATTTGAAGCTCGTTGGGTTGGTCCTTTTAAAATTTCTGAAGTGTTGCAAAATAATACTTTTAAGTTGCGGAATTTGGAAGATGTTGAAATTCCTGGTGGCCCGGTAAATGGGCATTTTCTAAAGAAATATTTTTTCTAAAACCTGGGTGGCTACATTTCATTGTAAATACCAGTCTATTAATTAGTTATGTTTTCTTTTAATAATGACTCCATTTCCCAATGGATAAGACACTGGAACTGCATGTTCTTGGAGCCTCACAGGGAGGTCTCCATCCCATGTGGAGCCAAATGTTAGCACATAGGATGTGTAGGGGTCAAAATATTTTTAGATTTTTTGTTTTGAGTCATAGGGTCTTTTAATTTTAGGCTTTGGGTTATATCTCATGTCATAACTCATGTTTAATTGTTTTTTCCATGAGCATAGTCTTATTTTTTAGTCTTTGTAAGAGCCTTGGTGTCATGGTATTGTTTATCATCATGAAGGTAATAAGGGTCAGCATGGGTCACACCCCTAGTCTTAAAATCATCATCATCATATGTCTTGTCTCAAAGGTATGTACAAAAGTCTCATTATGTCATTTTCAGCCGTATGAAGGTCAAGTCGGATGTCAGATCTACTTGTTGCAAACTCATCTAAAAGTTCGTAGCGCATCAAGAAGTACCTCATGGACTAAGTTCTCATCATTGTGCTTTGGAAACATGTGGGGAAAGATCTCATTGTTTTCAGCGCATTCAATTCATTATGATTTTTAGGATTGTTTCAAGGAACAACTCTAATAGCTTGAATGAAGCGCGTTGCCGGAGTTTAAAATTTGGAATTGCGAACTGGTTGTTGTAGATAAAAGGAT
Source organism: Picea glauca (assembly GCA_000966675.3). Lineage (NCBI taxonomy): Eukaryota > Viridiplantae > Streptophyta > Pinopsida > Pinales > Pinaceae > Picea > Picea glauca. The sequence continues at coordinate 110,309 of JZKD02S0958354.1, read as the reverse complement.
TGAAAGCTTTCACTTGAGACATCAGCTCGAGTTCCAAACACACCAGGTACTCCTTTAGTGATTACATGTTGTTTAAGGGTTGATTGAAACTGCAAGTTGTTGTATTTTGTCCATTCTAACTCTGCACTACAAACTGTTTATATACTTTATGCGCTGCCAACTCTCTGCAATACTTATAATTCACAGTTTTGGTATCCTACACCCTGGCCTTTTTCAAGATTTATATACCAAAGTAACATCTTACGTTTTCCCATTGCAAACAGAAACATTACCCACTGCCAACTCTGCGCTACTAACTGTCCATTCTAACTCTGCACTGCAAACTATGCGTTGCAGACTAGCACTGTGAACCCCCTGTATTTTAATAAATCAAACCCTTGTCAAATTGAGATTCATCTAAGGCCGAGGTTTTAACCAGTCAATTATATGTTTCCCCTCAGACATGGAAAGTATTTCCAGTCTTTCATAAAAATCTAGTTCAGATTGTGTTGCAGACTGGTGTTGCGAACTCAACCATTGGCACTGCAAACCCTTTGTTTTAGATAGAGTTGTTTCATTCAGCTTGTCTGCAGTTTCATTCAGATTGAATTGTTGATCATCTTTATCACTTCCTACTTGCAGCTTGCTTAACTTCACATTATTGTTGTGTATAATATTTTCAGTCAGGTAAACCCTAAGTGTGCCAGCAATGTAAACAAACCCTAAACTTTTATGTTTTATTCTACATTTATCATAGCAACTATCATAAGAGGTTACAAGAGGTTTTCAAAACATTAATTATGGACAGACAATAAGGCTAGAAGATCCACAAAGGGGGAGATATTGTGAGAGTTGAACCACATGACATGCAGCTCATCAATTCTGAACCATTTTTCAAGGAAGCTTTCCAGAGGGTGGTTTGCCTCATTTTTTGTCAGAAAATGAAAAGACGACATCCTGAAGTAGCCAAGCATTTTGCACTCAATTTCAGTGGGACAAAGACTAGGGTGGGGATGTTGGAGTTTGAATTCTCTAAGCAATCTATTTATGTAGCCACATAGATACCTGATTGTGGTGATAAGTGGTTTAAAGCCATGTCTTTGAACTCTTCTTTTTCCAAGGAATTATTTAAACCTGGATATCAAGAAGACAACCTATCCAAAGGATTGCCTAGAAGTCACATGCTAGAATATTTCGACAAGATGCTAAGGGTCATCCAAAGGTACTTCACATGTAAAGGAAGGTTCAATATGGTATATCAATACCATGTAAGATTACTACTACACTTCACTGGGAAAGAGTCCATGAACCTTCCCTTTTATCTTTTCAGACGTATTGGCAAGATGTCAGATCGAGTCTAGGCTAAGTCCAAGCAAGTGGACACCAGTGTTTTTCACTCTAGTTTAATCAAGATGTTAGTACTGGAAGAGTTGAAAAAGAATAACATTGACTGGGAAACTACCATAGCTACATCAGATTTTCAACTAGATATTGCTCCTACACCACAGTCCAAAAGACAAACTCCTACCCCTGTTGAGAAGACTGTGCATTCAGATTCAGGCAAGAAGAGGAAGATGATTAGGAGTGGTAAATATTTTTAGGCTACTGATAAAGTAGTTGAAGGTGGTCCCTCACAACCTCCTGACAGAGAAACTTCACCTATGGCAGAACCTACACCTATGGAAATACCATCAAGCAAAGAAAGGATTTTGAAAGGCAAAAAACTTGTCTTTTCCCCATCGGTTGTTGCAGAAATAATCAAATTTAGAAGACCTTTTAGTAGATTAGCAGTTAAATAACATGTTCCTATGGAAGATGGTATAGCAAAAATTTCAGCTCAGTAAAAGGACAAGGTTAAGTTTTCCAAGCATCCCATGGAGGTTATTGATATAAGCACTCCTCCTCATGAAAGTAATCATACTTTCAAAAGACTCAAGAGGCAACTTAAGGATGCAAAAACTGAAATTGACAAGTTGAAAAAGGAAGATTTGGAGGCCCGAATCAAGTTAAAGGACATGTTAGATCTATATGAGGAGACTATTAATAAATCAAGGTTCATGGCTAAGAGGTATTTACCCCTTCACAGGAAACTCAAGAATGTATATACGCAGAAGAGAGGTTGTCAAGCCGAGATCAAGAAATTAAAGGTAGAGTTGCAGCCCTTCAAAGAGAAAGTGGCAAAAAGCAATCTAGATATGTTGGCTAAGGTGGCCACTAGAAGGAGTACAAGAACCAAAAAATGAATACAAGATAATATTTCACATCAGCGTAATTTTTGTCATGGTTTACTTTTTGCATACAGTTACAACACTAAGTGGTGATTTTGGATTTTGAGCTAAACTTAACATCCTCGTATGTTTCTTCCAAGGTTATTTCATGTTGTAAGGAGTTTGTAGCATTTCTGGAAGGATTATCCCACTTTTGGTGCAAATTTTAAAGGTTGGAATATTTTTTGTAAGTAAACAAGCTTCTACAGGAAAGTTTGCAGCGTGTGGACTCACTAACACTGCGAATTGGATGTTTTAGTACAGTTTGTAGCGCAAATGTTGTGAACTTGGATTAATGAAGATTTTGAAGATAAGAGGGATTGTCATGTGTCAATTTGAACTCGTATCAACATTTAGGGGTTTAGATGCACATTAGAAGGCCACCTGACTCAAGGAGATGCCTGTAGTAAAGCCACATCATCAAGTTGTTAAGGGTTGTTCTAAATGTTGCCAACATTTTCCTACAAAATAGCATTTTGTTATTTTCTTGTTGTACACCTGATGCCACGCCTTTCTTAGGAATAGAATCCTATGAGGAAATGAGGTGGCGGATTCTAAACAGGTTTTCTTGGGGATTTTGTTATTTAACATAGATTGTAACTTGATATGAGGTTCGAATGGTTGAGGAGAAAAACTCTTATTTTTAGTCTCATACTATAACAAAGTTTTCCTTATGCATGTACCAAACTCAAGAATCTTTAATGGTGAAAAATCAGTCTTTTTCCTATTGTCATTTATGTTCTGTCTCACTTTGGTATTAGACTCTGGTGAAGGATTCATCATGATGCTTTCTTCCTTATTACAGTAAATGATTTATTGTTGGTATTTTATGCAAGTTAATCAAAGTGATTTTCTCTTTGGATTAAGAAGTTCTTATTCAAATGAGTTTTCTTCCATATGTGTTCCAGAAATACCTGATGTAAGCTGATACACAGAGTTCACTTTCCTTGCTAAGTCTTATATCTTTCATTTATATCTTTTAACATTGTTTAGAAGCTATTTAAAGCCTTGCTTATTGGTGTATATTTCATGGAATATTTTGTGATTGACATCATAAACTGAGTTTCAAATCCATTTGCCACACCTTTTTTAAAACATTATTATTCACATTCTGATGGGTATGAGGCTTACATCTATAGCAGTCTAGGTGTTACTTCTAGTGCTGACACATTGAACGCTTTATGTTGGGACAGACCCCAAAACAAAAATTTCCTACCACCACCTCTAGTTATTTGACACAAACCTACGATAGAAATTGGCAAGTCCTAAGAAGATCTGAAGCTCAGTGAGCGTGGTAGGGGATGTCCAGTCACAGATGACTTGGATCTTGGCTGGATCAACATGCACACCATGTGCATCAACAATGTAGCCTAGGTACTGGACCATGTCCATGTCGAAGGAGCATTTTTCCAAGTTGGCATATAGCTTGTGTTGTCATTGAGTATGCAAAACCCGTTGAATATCTTACAAGTGTTATGCCCAAGTCTTGTTGTAGATGAGGATGTCATCTAGATACACCACCACAAAATAATTACTGAAAGGTTGCAGGATATCATCCATCAACCTCATGAAAGTTGTTGGGGCATTCATCAAACCAAAGGGCATGACCAACCATTCAAAAAGACCTTCTTTTGACTTAAAGGTAGTTTTCCATACATCTGTTTGTTCTATTGGGACTTGATGGTAGCTAGACTTCAGATCAATCTTACTGAAGTATTTGGCCCCCTTGAGCCGGTCAAGGAGATCATCTATTCGAGGAATTAGGTATTGGTTCCTAACTGTGATTTTGTTTAGGGCTCAGTAATCAATGCAGAGTCACCAAGTCTCGTCTTTCTTCTGCACCAACACGATTAGGCTTCCACAAGGCGATGAGATGGGTCAGATGTGCCTCTTGTGGAGCAGTTATTGGAGGGGTTACCAGACCCAAACTGTCGTGTCTTTTGTTTAAGCTTCTGCTCAATTTTGATGGCATATTGATAGGCCGCGCCCACGGACGATATGTCCAAAAACTCCATTTATGTCTGGATGTATTTATGCAGACCATCGTAGTACTTGAGCACCAAGTGTTGCTCAAAATTTTTGATACCCATCTTGGTGTGCAAGGTATGGAAGACATTGGTGAACTCTGGGACTGTTTGGTCTCTTTCATGTCGTAGTGTGGTCCATCTTGTATACAAGTAGTCATAACTTCCAACAGGGTAGTATTGTTCCTTAATAGCATCCCTGAAGGAATCCCAAGTGGGTGCAACTGTAAATAATGTGGATCCTTCTGTTTCATTTTGCTCACATAAATTCTCCCACCAATATTTGACATGGGGGACGGCCTTGAGGAGAGCAAATATAATATTTTCTCTATCGAAAAAGTTGTGGACAGAAAAATACCCTTCTATAAGGTTTAACCATTTATCTACGGCATCCGCATCTATTTGACCTTCAAATATAGGAATATCAAAATTGATTTGTACCTTTAAGGGGGTGGCACTTCCGCTTGAGGTGGATGCATCGTTTGTTGGCAGTCATCGAAGGATTCGTGCGAAGTTGTCCATCATCTCGTTCCTATGTCACTCATGGGCTTCCTCAAGAAACATTTTGAAAGGATCTCATGTCTTGTCATCTTTCTTTTCTCCCTCCATGGGCAGTTTCTTGGGCGTGCGAGAGCAGTTTTCCTCAAGAGAAACAAACTCGAGACCCAACTCTCTATACCTTCACCGTGTCAAGGACATGCATTGAAAAATGACAAGGAGAAGACCGCTTTGATACCACTGATCGGGATTTATGAGCGAAAAGAAATGAAACCACATATTTATAATGTTAACACAGAGATATAGTAAAACTCGACTTCTATTAAATAAGAAATATGTTGAAAACTGTAAAATGCAGACTAAAAACAAGCTTGCTAGAATGGTGGGAGCTTATCTCTGAGAAGAGATGTGACGACTATGCTCATTCGCAAGAATATGAGTACAATGAGGCTCTAAAGGCCTTTTGACAATAAATATGAATGCCAAAACCCCAAACATCCAAAAACCTAACCCTAGGAGATGAATATGGGCCCTATTGGGGTAAGTTAGTACATTAACTTCCTGAGGTCATAACTTTTGCATACGATCTCCTTTTAGGGTGCACGATAGCTCGTTGGAAAGGTATTGATGAGTAGATTCATTTAGTGAGATCAATCAAAGCCTTTAGCTATTTTTGAGGTGCTCAAACATGAAAAAACGTCATTTAGGCCCTCAAACTAGCCCCAGAAGTTAAAAACTGCTAAAAATTGTAAATTGCCAAAATTGCTAGAAAACCGTTTTGAGCCAGTTGGAAAAGGTGGGTGGCCACCGATATCCACCTGGATCATAAGAAGACCTAATAGAATCTTTCGATTCTAGAAGTATTTTCCTCTATATTGTTCTTTTGGATGGATAGATTTAGTATAAAGAGTAGAGGTTATGAGAAGTTTTGCCTTGAGAAATATTGTAATAGAGCGCTACTATGTTGGAAATTGCCCCCTCGAGGAGGTAAGTGAACATTATTTCCTATCAATAAAGGTAGTATTTGGTGTTGTGGTTTCATCTATTGTGTTGTTTCGCTATTATTCTCTGCAGTATTTATGTTTCATGTTATTATAATAGATCATGTACCTTACAAGTGGTATCAGAGCACTTTCTTTGGCAGAAAATTGTGGGTTATTTTTTTTCGGGGTAGATACATATTTCAGTCTTAAAGCTATAGAGATATGTCATTATGCACATAAACCCGTGGTCGAGGAGTAATACACGCAGGAAATACAAGTGGTACTTAAGCACACATCTATTGGCCACCCTTGTAACTCATGTTGGTACCTTCGAGTGGTAGCACATCAGACAACACATGTATACGGATCGGCCTAGATCTCTTGAATCCCTCCATAGATAAACAGATCAACCACCTGACTGTTATAGTGCCACTAAGAACAACACTCATGAATATACTCTGTAGTACCTGGGTAGTCGGGTAGTATGGCTAAGGGCACGGTCTAGCCTCTTTAGTTGGTGCCCAGAGATATTGGGTCGAGTACTATTGTTGGACCCCACACATATATCAAAAAGATATAGCACAGGGAAAACCCTTATCTGTAGACACCCTGCATACCCTAACCCTTGGGACAGAAACAGAAACAGAACAGACAAGATCTATTGCTGTGCAACTGTGCCTCTTGCATTCGGGTTGCGAAATTACTACACATTTCTTCTTGTTAAGAATTTAGGCATTTCAACATTGCAGTATTCTTCAGATCGGAGTATAACTCCATAGGAGTAAAAAAAAAAGTATGGATCCTGTTGGCACCATTATTTGAGCCATATCACATTGCATTCCTCTCTTTTCCCTTATCCCAGTCATACCTATCATTTTTCAGCCAAAAAAAAAATCTCATTTACCTGACCCCCTTCTGACACCCTTATTTGGGCCTTACACCATTGGATTCACCTCATTTCCCTAATCGTCATGATACCCTTCACCCATAACCCATTTTCTATGTGGTTCCACCCGTCCCTTTTTGTTTTCCCTCTTCATCATGGCGCACACCCGTAGCCAAGAGTTGGAAACCCGCTTCAATTCCTTGTCCTCTACTTTCACAGAGACCCAACAGGAAGTGAGGCAGCTCAGTGCCAATATTGTCACCATCAATAAAAACATGCATTCCTCCATAGACGCAAAAATTGAAACCATCAAACAGAACCTCGCTACCCAGATTGCATCCTTCACTAACACAATATGCGCCAAGTTGAATATCCCTGCAGATCTTCCCTCCTCTGACCCACATTTGCACTCCAAGGGTAAAACTTCCTCTAATTCCCAGACTTTTCAGCCCCGTCACTTTCAGCGTGACCTGTGCCTTCCGCGTTCGGATGTAACAAATTTGATGGCTCGGATCCCACTGGTTGGGTAACTCAAATGGAACATTATTTCTCTTTGTATGGCATTACATATAAGTTAGCCAAGCTCCGGTATGGTGTTCTCCATCTAGATCAAGAATGTTGGCAATGGTGCCAATGGTGCCAATGGAGAAAAAATGTTTGCCAAGGGTATGTGGCTTGGACACAATTTGTGGCAGATCTTTATTAATGTTTTGACACTGACACTAACCATTTAGGTTGTTTGACAAAGTTGAAATAATATGGCATAGTGGAAGACTTTATAGCTGCTTTTGAGTGATTGGATTTTCGTACAGAGGGCATGTCTAATGTTTTTTTCCAAGAATGTTTTATCAGTGGCCTCAAGGATGAGATTCATGCCCATGTCCTCATGGCTCGGCCTCGGATTTGGGTGGACGCTACTAAAAGAGATAAGGAAGCACAACAAATTATCTCTTCTCAAACCAGAAAACCCTCCTTTATTCCTCACCCTAAACCCATCACTCCCACTCCTTCCACTCCACTAAAGATCCTGAAATTGACCAGGGCAGAAATGGTTGAATGCCAACTCAAAGGCCTTTGTTATAATTGTGATGAAAAATATTTTCCTGAGCATAAGTGTAAGGAACAAAATCTTTTTATGGACATCTCTGAGGATGTTTCGAAAGAAGATGTCGAGGCCCCTCATGTGGTCGAGTCACCTAAACCCACTGACATGACCCCACCCTCCGACCCTCTCGAAGTTGAACCGGTCATTTCCCCGAATGCTCTCACTGGATTCTATACTCCCTAGACCCTCAAGCTAATTGGTTACATTAAGCATCCAAAGGTCATCATCCTTGTTGACAATGGAAGCACCCATAATTGTATTCATCGCTGCATTTCCCAAGAAACTAATTGTTATATCCGTGCAGTCAATAATTTTCAAATCATGATTGCCAATGGTGGGTCCATGAAATGTGGGGGGCATTGTGAAAATGCATGTCTCCAAATTGGTTAGTACCATGTGAAATCTCTTATGTTTGCTATCGACATGGGTGGTTGTGACATTGTGTTGGGTGTCGAATGGATAAGGACTTTGGGTCCCATTCTCATGGATTTTAAAGAATTAACCATGCAATTCAACCAAGAGGGCCAACAATATAATTTCCAAGGCATCATTGTCGGTTCCCCGGAGATCATTTGTTCCCATCGCATGGAAAATCTCCTCAAAAGAGGTCATTCTGGCATTATTGCACAACTCCATGCCATTCACACCACTACAACACCCTCTATGTCATAGGACCTCTAATCCATCCTCTCCAAACATCAAGCTATTTTTTCCACTACCCGGGGACTTCCTCCTTCCCTTGGTGTTAATTATCATTCCATTTCCCTTGTCCCTGACAGCCTTCCTCCAAATGTTCGTCCTTATCGTCATCCCTTTTTCCAGAAAAATGAAAATGAGAAAATTGTTCAAGAATTTCTCACCACAGGTGTTATCTATCCTAGTATGAGCCCCTGCTCTTATTCTGTGGTCATGGTCCTTAAAAAAGAAGGCTCTTGGCACATGTTTCCTGACTTCCACGCCCTCAACAAACTCACCATCAGAGACAAATTTCCCATTCATGTCATTGATGACCTCTTGGATGAATTGAGTGGTGCCCAGTTCTTTACTAAACTTGATCTTTGTTCTGGCTACCACCAGATATGTATGAACGAGGCAAACATTCCTAAGACTACATTTCAAACTCATGAGGGCCACTATGAGCTTTTGGCCATGCCCTTTGTCTTGTGTAATGCTCCCTCCACTTTCCAAAGCCTCATGAATCATGTCTTTCGTCCTTTTCTCCGTCATTTTATCTTAGTTTTCTTTATCGATATCCTCATCTATAGTAAAACCTGGATAGCCCATCTTGCTCATGTGGATCGAGTTCTACATCTACTCTCTCAATGCCAACTTTTCCTCGAACAATATAAATGTGTTTTTGGAGCCTTGGAAGTTGAGTACTTGGGTCATATTGTTGGCAAGGGAGGTGTTAGGGTGGATCCTAAGAATATTGAAGCTATGCAATATTGGCCTTGCCCAAAGACTCTCAAAAGCTTGCGTGGATTTCTGGGTTTAACAATATATTATCGCAAGTTTGTTAAGAATTATGGAAAGATTGTGGCATCTTTCATTGCCCTCCTTAAAAAGAATTCTTTCACTTGGACTCTCACAGTTGATCATGCCTTTCAAGCCTTGAAGGAAGCCATGTGAACCACTCCAATCCTGGCCCTTCTTAATTTCACAAAGACCGTTGTCCTGGAATGTGATGCTTCCAGGAGAGGAATTGGAGAATTCCTTATGCAAGATGATCGACCTTTGGCCTTTACTAGCAAACAATTGTCAAAGCGACATTTGGGCCAATCAATCTATGAAAAGGAAATGTTGTCTATTATGCATGTAGTGGATCTTTGGTGCCCTTATCTATTGGGGTAGCGCTTCCAAATTAAGACAGATCATCAAAGCTTCAAGTATTTTCTGGAAAAATGCCCTTCTTCCCGGGAGCAACAAAAATGGGTGACTAAGCTCTTTGGATATGATTATGAGATCATTTACAAGAAAGGAAAAGACAATGTGGTTTTTGATGCACTTTGAAGGAAATATGAAGATGAAGGGTCCCTTTTTCCCTCTCCTTCATTGTACCAAATTTGCTCCAAGTTGTTCGTCGGGAATGGATACAAGATCCCAATATTTCACATCTGATCCAACAATTGTAGGACAATTCTCTAGTTTCCCCGGCGTACTCTTGGCACAATGATGAGCTACACTATAAAGGTCGTTTGTATTTAAGTAAACAGTCACAACTTAAATCCACGGTACTTTCTGAGCTTCATGCTACACCCACAGCTGGGCACTCTAGGTTTACCAAAACCTATGACCGGGTCAAAGGTTCTTTTTTCTAGGATGGTATGAAATAGGATGTTCACAATTTTGTGGCAGAATGTGATGTTTGTCAACGCAACAAAGGAGAAACAGTCAAAGCTCCTGGCACACTACAACCGCTTTCGATTCCACCTGCTATTTGGAGGGATATCTCTATGGATTTTATTGTGGGCTTACCTAAATCAGGCAATAAGTCAATCGTCATGGTGGTTGTTTATCTTCTTTCCAAGTATGCTCATTTATGTTCTCTTCAACACCCATTTACCGCCTCCAATGTGGCTCAAATTTTCATGGATCAGGTCTTCAAGCTTCATGGCATGCCTCATTCTATTGTTTCTAATCGAGATCCCACTTTCACCGGCAATTTTTGGCAAGAATTGTTCAGGCTACAGGGTACCAAATTGCATCTCAACACATCTTATCATCCTCGGACTGATGGTCAAACTGAAGTTGTCAACAAGTGTTTGGAAACATATTTGAGGTGTTTTGCATCAGAAAGGAAAAATCAGTGGGCTCAATGGTTACCACTAGTTGAATGGTGGTACAACACTTCTTACCATACAACTACCCGCATGAGTCCTTTTGAAGCAGTATATGGACAAAAGCCACCTTCAATTCTCCCATACTTGCCAGGTGTCTCAAAGGTCCAGGCGGTTGACCAAATGCTTACAATTCGAGAGGCTATTCTCCATACCCTCAAAGATAATTTGGTCATGGCCCAAAATCGCATGAAGCAACAAGTAGATCAAGGTCGCTCTGAACGTCAATTTGTTGAAGGAGACTAGGTGATTCTTCGACTGCAACCTTATAAGAAAACTTCACTCAAGGCTAACCATTGTCAGAAACTGGCACCCAAATTTTATGGTCCTTATATCATTCTCAAGCATGTGGGACACGTGTCCTATCAATTAGCTTTGGCCAGTCATTCTAAGCTCCATCATGTTTTTCATGTCTTCTTCTTAAAGAATGTGATTGGAACTAAGTGCCAAACTCAAACCAACCTTCCCGAGTTGGATGAAGAAGGATCCATCTGGTTGCAGACATAATTAGTTTTGGATCAACATGAACGTCGTTTGCGTCAGCGCACCATCAAGGAAGTGTTAGTCCAGTGGAAAGATACAACTCCAGCAGATGCCACTTGGGAACCAGCTACCATTTTGTAGCAATTTCCTCATCTCTAGCCTTGAGGACAAGGTTGTTTTTAAGGGGGAGGACATGTTAGGGACCTAACCTCCCTAACCCCTCACGTAGGTAGAATAATATATTTCCATGTAATAAATGCCAATATTAATAACGCTTAGCAATAAGAAAGAATAAGTCAAATGTAAGAAGACATAATAGAAGATTCCACTTCTAGAAGGATATTCCTCTAGATTGTTCTTTTGGATAGATAGATTTAGTGTAAATAGGAGTAGAGGGTATGAGAATTTTTTCCTTCAAAATTATTGTAATAGAGCATTGCTCTGATGGAGGTTTCCCCCTCGAAGAGGCAAGTGAACATTGTTTCCTATCAATAAAGGTATTATTTGGTGTTGTGGTTTCATCTATTATTTTGTTCTGTTATTATTCTCTGCAATATTTTTGTTTCATGCTATTATAATAGATCAGGTACCTTACATTTTAGCACATATGAATCCCACCTAAGCCTTCATACTTGACCCATGACTATACCCTCAATCTTTGACTTATGAAGAGGCGACTTAGTATCCCTTCTTAGGATGACCAACGAAGTGAATTTCACATAGATTTAGCAAGTGGTACTTGAGACACATATTGTACATCTCCTTAGGTTTCATTGCCTTGGGAAGTTACCTTGTGAGCTCATTATAACTAGCCTCTTCCATATATTCACTTCGGTTACACCATGTTAACCCCTGGATTTTCTCACTTCAAAAACTTGAGGGTTAGGAGCCAACATGACTTATTTGGCTAGCATTCGGGTATTTTTCCCAGAGATAACTTTGTGTGAGCTAATGTTGGTTCCCATACGAGTACCGGTATAGGATTGGTTTAGTAATGTTCTTTGCTTCAAAGATAGGATTTTTCACAGGTCTTCATGGATAAAGAGAGATTTGTATTTTTAGCATATTCCCAACTTTTTAGGAGACAACAATCAGAGGTATGCATGGCAGTTCTGATCACATATTCAGAGTCCTTGCAAGCTCATGATTTCAATGGATCTTTTTTGGACGACATGCAAGCATTTTAATATTTTTAGCAGTTGGAGTTTCAAGCCTCATATGATGATTCTGATCACGTATTTGGGTTCCCCACTAAAAATCGAATCCAATAAATATATTTCCATTGACATGCGACGAGATTCTATTTTTAGCAGTGTTTTTTTTAGACATACTATATTTGGCAGGGTTATCCTATTGGTCTCAGACATATTTGGACTTTTCCTATTTTTTAGGTCGGCCTGCTATTTTTTGCATGTCTATTTTTAGTAGGGCTATATTTAGCAGGTATGAACGCCATGTAGGGTGACATGTAGCAAGTTCAAAATTCTGACAAGTGGCAGTCTCAAAGGGTGACACATGGTGCATCATTACATGAGGATATGTGGTGCATGCATGAGTAAATCAAGGTGCATGCATGCTTTGATGAGGTGGCATATTAGTATTTTTGGCATGTTAAAGTTTATTAAAGACTCACTCCCCTTATCCAAACGTGTGCATGTTATTCTCTTCATCCACATGCGCACTTCCCTTCCTCTTCATTATTATTATCTCTCCTCGTGTGTTAGATCCCTATACTTAGTGCATTATTCTCTATTTCCTAGCGCATTGTCTTAATGTACCTCCATTTTTCCTATTTTTTATCCTCATGCATGTGTTCCCTTCTCTCTCCCTATTTTCTATTCATTCCTCCCTATTATTTAGCACTAGTTCCTAATATCTAGCGCATATCCTCTCATCTTCCCTATTTTCTAGCATTAACGCACCTCTTGTTTCCCTATTTTCTAGCATCCTTCTCTCCATATCCTTATTTCTCATCACACTACCTACTTTAGTGTACCTTCCCCCTTATTTCCTAGCACACTTCTTCTTATTCTCCCCTATTTTCTAGCGCATTCATCAATTAATGTGCCTCCTTATCTTATTTCTCCCTATTTTTTAGCGCTAATTCCCTTATCTCCCTAAATCCATGCGCATTACTCCCTATTATCTAACACCTTATCCCTAAAACCTAGTGCATATCCCTTACTTGACTCCCTATACTAGCACAATAATCCTTATTCCTTGTGCATTAATTCCCTATTATTTAGGATGCAAATCCCTTTTTTCCACTCATGCGCAAGTCCCTCCTTAGTGATCCTTCAGTTAAAAAAAGTTGGTACTTGAGGTGTCATCTCATCAAGCAATTAACAAAGCATCCAGGCGAGTTGTCACTCTCATCTCATAGTTACACTAGAGCACATCCTCACTATTCATCTAGTGCGCATTAGAGGAGGAGATAATCTTAGCTATACACCCTCTTATTTTTTCCACACGTATGTGCCCTCCTTCTCCTATATATTTGAGGTTTCTCCTCATTGTTCAGGATTGACTTTCTTCAGCAGCAGTAGTCTCTCTCTCTCCCGTTATAATTTCATCTTTTTAGCTTCTAGTCTTTATATAAGGAACAATATTCTATCGGTTAGTAGTGCAATCAGCCCTTTGGAAAGAGCAAGAATAATGTTTTGGTGTGTTGGTATCAAGTTGTCGGATCTTTTTGGTATTGTGATTGATTTTTAATGCATTGTTAGAAGTTCTAGCCTATTATTGTGGTGCTTCATCCTTGTAATAGCGCATCTTTCCCTATCTTTCAATTCATTAAAAACTAACGTTGTAGGATTTTTCGTCCAAGCAAATTTCAAATTGAGTTACTTACCCTTTGGTATCTTAACCGCTAGCCAAAGGCATTTCTTGTTGTTGTTGTTTTCTAGTTGTATTTTCATATTTCGAGGTTTAGAACAGTAGGAAGGAACTTAGGGACACCCCCCTAAGGTTGGCACACACTAGCCCAAATAGAGAGTATACTTTCCAATGACATATGGGGCATTTTCTCCTACAACTAACCACTTTTTTACTAGTGATTTTATGTCAATTCAGATCTGATGTAGGAGTCAAAAAGTATGCTAACAAATTGGCATCATTGTTGGGGATGCGTCAATCCTCAAATTGCAATGAAAATGGTGAGTTTTTATTCATTTAATATTTTATTTAGACTCACTTGGTGACTCCACAACAAACATGGTTGACTCCACTGGGGAACACAAGAAGATCATCTAAATTCAATCTGACACAAGGTCTAGTTCTAGGCCCAAGTGAAACCTAACAACTTTTCTGGAACAAGGATATACTTTCACCGGGAACACCTCCTAAGTTGGTAATCATATTGAGTATTTTGGTAATTTCTTTCAACAAGTTCTATGGTGAGTGTAACTTTGACACCTTCATCTCAAGCTAATCTTATGGCAACAATTGTGCTTGTTTTCATCTCGGATTAATAATATGGTTGGAGCTACCAATATAGTAAGGTTTAGATTCAATGTTTATGACCCAATAAGTTTTGTTGCATTTCTGAATTATCCTCGTGACTTACCTGCAGGTGAGTATTGAAAACACTTACCTTTCTTTCCAGGGAAGTTTGGAGTATCAGTTGAGGATCACTTGGTTGATTTTTTAAAAGAGGTGGATGATTGTGAGGTGGAATATGAGGGTGTGGTGATGAGGATGTTTGTGAAAATTTTTGAGGGGGATGCAAAAATATGGTACAAATCCCTTTAGCTTCCTCCATTGATGGATGGGATTCATTCCAAGAGAAGTTCACAGAAATATGGGCGGATAAACAGGATAACTTTTTCTTACTTAAAGCTTTTGACAATCTTAAAAAGAATGAGAATGAAACTGTGACTGAACTTAATGCCCATTTTTCTAAGGCTTATTATAGAATTCCTATTGCTATAAGGTCAAATGACGCTTTGGTTTTGATGTATTATATTGAGTAATATGATTTAGATTTTGGGTATTTTTCTCAGGAATAAAGATCCTGAAAAACTAGAGGAGACCCAAGTTGATGC
Organism: Picea glauca; assembly: GCA_000966675.3. Classification (NCBI taxonomy): domain Eukaryota; kingdom Viridiplantae; phylum Streptophyta; class Pinopsida; order Pinales; family Pinaceae; genus Picea; species Picea glauca. The sequence continues at coordinate 95,204 of JZKD02S0958354.1, read as the reverse complement.
TATCAAGTTAGAAATAAATATCCTTGCAGCCTATAAGTTTCCTCCGATCAATGTTCCTAACCAACCAAGGAAGGTGACACCATTCAATTATTCTCAACCATTAGTTGTTACAAGAGCACAAGAATTCCTTGTTATTGAAGAAGAACCACAACATGCACCTTATCAAGTTCCCGAAGATGAACAGGATGATGATGGCTCAAGCTTGGTTGATCAGGAACCAATAGTTGTACCAATTGAGTCATATGCAGATTTCTATGAAGATGAAGATCAAGATTTGATTGCTCAAGTGTGTTCATTAGTTCATTCCAATGATGATGATAAATTTCAAGAGGAGGAGCCACTTTTGGTTCAACTAGAAGACGATACCCATTAAATTTTTCCTATGATCCCACATTCAGATTTTGTTCTTGAAGAGGATCCTTTGACTGATTAGTGCTTGGATATCAGGGTTCATCATGAACCAATTCAACTAAGAATGATGGAGGTATTTCAGCAGGTAGATTCTAAGAGTTTTGGCTCTCATTCTTTCTGCCCATTATTCTTGAAGTACCATGTTCCAAATTCCAACCAACATCCTTAAACAATTCCTTCAGTAGCAAGAACATCAAGGCATCTTTCCTGCTTATGAGATTTCCTTATTGGATGTGTTGGATGATTGACTGTGTTGAACTTTATCATCTAATTGATCACCTAGTTGCATGGTTACATTGGTCATTCGAGTATGTTGATTGATCACGGTATCTTTAAGGTGAAATTTTTGAGTTTTGGGGTAGTAGCTTTCTAGTTTCTATTCGCTGATTTTTTATTTTCAGATTTATTTTTCATTGATTTTTAACTTTGGGCCAACAAGTTAACCCTTCTTCTTTAGCAGATTTTTCTTTGAAGTCATATGCTTTCAAGCATAAGGTAAAAGTCACTGATTTTTTCCATATTACATCAGCATGTGGTCTTGTCTTGTGATGTCATTAGTGCCTCTCATGAGGCTGGTCATAGTTTCTTATTAATTGATTTCCACTTTTAGAAACTCTCGGTTAAAGATTTGAATGTCTTATCCTATGTTTGTCAAGTCTTTTTTTCATCTTATTTTTAGAGTAAGCTTGGATGAGGGGTTGTTTCTTCATATTCCAAAGCATTGAGTCTATTAGGTAGGGTAGAGTTGAAGAGACAAAGGTGAGTCTTGAGTCCTCTTATAATTTGTCTCTTCATTGCTTTCCATTGAGCCATTTGTTTTGAGTCAGTCATCCCCCTCATCTAGCAGGTAGGGACATGATAACAAACATATTATATCTTCTTGAGTTATCACTTTGTGACAAGGGAAGCGTTTTCATCATTGATTTTCTTTTCAACAAGTCATCCTGCATCAACTCCGACACATTATCTGAGGATGATCCATAGGTGGAATAGCTTGATGGTCATTAGCCTCATTGGTGTTCATTTCACATTCGACGAGGTTGATCATTATTGGGCCTTGATCAAATGATTCTCATTAGTGTTTGACTTTAGTACATCTTTCACAGTGACAGGTTATGCTCGTACCTTAGGGTCCATTGGCATTATTGGTGGGTTCCTTTGCACTTGGTAGGTGTTTACATTATTTGCATCTGACTAAGTGACTTTCTCCCATGTGTCGACTTCAGCATATTTTCCGCAGAGAGGAATGTACATGGTAGGTGGTAGCAGGTAGTAGATTTGGATGAGATCCCTTTTTAGCTTGTCAGCATGAGGACCATATTTTTGACTCCATTTCCCACTGGATGAGCATTTGGGTTACAGGTCACCTTGATAGGTATAGGGGTATATTGGTATGTTTCTCCATATTTATCACGGAGTATTATTGACAGCTTTGAGACATATAGATTCACAGGTTTTCAACATCCCACAGGGGGATCTCGTCCCCTTGAGTCGCCATTGTTAACCCCTGGATTTTCTCACTTGAAAATACAGAGGATTAGAAGCCAGCATGACTTATTTGTCTAGAATTCAAATATTTTTCCCAAAGATAACTTTGTGTGAGCCAAGGTTGGTTCCCACATGAGTACAGGTACAAGATTGGTTTAGTAATTTTCTTTGCTTCAAAGACTGGAATTTTCATAGCTCTTCATGGATAGAGAGAGTTGTTTATTTTTAGCATATTCCCTACTTTTTAGGAGACAGAGATTGGAGGTCTGCATGGCAGTTTTGATCACATATTCAGAGTCCTTGCAAGATCGTGATTTCAATGATCCTTTTTCAGATGAAATGTAAGTAGCTTACTATTTTTAGCAATTGGAGTTCTAGGCATTAGATGATGATTTTGATCTCATATTTGTGTTCCCCACTGAAAATTGAATCCAATGAGTTTATTTTCATTGGCATGCGACAATAGTATATTTTTAGCAATGTCTATATTTAGACATACTATGTGATCCAGGTGGACATAAGTGGCCACCCACCTATTCCACTGGCTCAAAAGACAGTTTCCATCTTGGCAATTTTTCTATGGTTTTTTCGGGTCTTGCACTTCTGGGGTCATTTTGAGGCCCTAAACAACATTTTTTCCCCCAGAAACGCATAGTAGATAGCCAAAGGCATGTATTGGGCCATTTGAAATTAATCTGTACTCCTCAACTAGACCTTTTCGACGAGCTATTGATCTCTCCAAACATAGATCATATGCAAAAGTAACGCCCCCGAAAAGTTGACGTATCAACTAACCACATCGGGGCCTACAAACCTTTTGGTGCTTCATCTTTTGGGGTTAGGATTTTGGATGTTTAGGGTATTCTCATTGATTCTTTATGTTAAAAGGCCTTTTCATCCTCATTATAATGAACTTCTTGTGAATGTGCATAGCTATCACATCTCTTCTCAGAGATAAGCTACCACCATTCTAGCAAGTTAATTTCACTCTGCATTTTTACAATTCCTACATATTTCATTCATTAATAGAAATTGAGTATTATTATATCCTTGTGTTTCTATCATATTTATGTGTTTTATTTCGTCCTCTCATAAATCTAGATCACTGTATTTGGCAGGGTTCTCCTATTGGTCACAGAGATATTTGGACTTTTCCTATTTTTTAGGTCAAATTGTTATTTTTGGCATGTCTATTTTTAGCAGGTATGAACACCATGAAGGGTGACATGTGGCAAGTAAAAAATTATGATAAGTGGAAGTCTTAGAGGGTAACATGTGGTGAATCATTACATGAGGATATGTATCACAAGCATGAGTAATTCAAGGTGCATGCATGCTTTGATGAGGTGGCATATTGGTATTTTTGGCATGTGAAAGTCTATTAAAGACTCACTCCCATTATCCACATGTGTGCATCTTATTCTCATCATCCACATGCACACTCCCCTTCCTCTTCATTATTATTGTCTCTCCTCCAATTCTCTATCCCTATACTTAGTGCATTAGTCCCTAGTTTCTAGTGCATTGTATTAATGTGCCTCCCTTTTCCATATTTTTTAGCCACACGTGTTCCCTTCTCTCTCCCTAATTTATAGCCTTTCCTTCCTATTTTTTATCACTAGTTCCTAATATCTATCACATATACTCTCATCTTTCCTAGTTTCTAGCATTAATGCACCTCCCTTTTCCCTATTTTCTAGCATCCTTCTCTCCATCTCCTTATTTATTAGCACACTACCTACTTTATTGTGCCTTCCCCCCTATTTCCTAGCACACTTCTTATTATTATCCCATATTTTCTAATGCATCCATCCATTAATGTGCCTCCTTCTCTTATTTCTCCCTATTTCTTAGTGCTAATTCCCTTATCTCCCTAAATCCATGTGCATTACTCCCTATTATCTAACACCTTATCCCTAAAACCTAGTGCATATCCCTTACTTAACTCCCTATACTAGCACAATAATCCTTATTCCTTACACATTAATTCCCTATTATTTAGGGCGCAACTCCATTTTTCCCACTCATGTGCAAGTCCCTCCTCAATGATCCTTCGATTAAACAATGTGTGTACACAAGGTGTTATCTCATCATGCAGTTAATAGAGCATACATGTGAGTTGTCACTCTCATATCATGGTTACACTAGAGCGCATCCTCACTATTCATCTTGTGCACATTGGAGGAGGAATTAATCTTAGCTATGCACCCTCCTCTTTTAGCCACACATGTGCACCCTCATTCTCCTATATATTTGAGGTTTCTCCTCATTGTTTAGGTCGACTTTCTTCAGCAACAATACTCTCTCTCTCTCTTTCATTATTCTTTCTTCTTTCTAGCTTCTAGTCTTTGTATAAAGAACAATACTCTATCAATTTTTGTACTTATGTTTAGTGGTGCTATCAACCCTATGGCAAGAGCAAGAATAATCTTTTGGTGTGTTGGTATCAAGCTGTCATATCGTGTTGGTATTGTGATTGATTTTTTATGCGTTGTTAGAAGTTATAGCCTATTATTATGGTGTTTCAGCCTTGTAATAACGTCTCTTTCCCTTTCTTTCCATTCATTAAAAAACTAACATTGCAGGGTTTTTTGTCCAAGCAAATTTCAAATTGTGTTACTTACCCCTTTGGTAGCTCAACCACTAGCCAAAGGAACTTTTTGTCGATGTTGTTTTATAGTTATATTTGCATATTTTTGAGGTTTAGAATAGCAGGAAGGAACTTAGGGACAACCCTCTGCGGTTGGCACGCACCAGCCCAAATGGAGAGGAGACTTGCTAGTGACATTTGGGGCATTTTCTCCTACAATTAGCTCATTTTTTACCATTGATTTTACTTCATTTCATATCTGATTTAGGAGTCAAAAAGTTTACTAACACACCCCTAGTGGAGGTTTCAATTGGAAGACTTGATTACAAAACATAAGCCATTTCTACTTGCATATGCCTAGTGTCCTCTTAATGCATGTTTGGTCAAACTTTCAATAGTTTATTACGATTGATCCTTGAAAGGATTTTGATTGCACATATTCTAAAACCAAATTGAGATAAAGTTATCTGCGGTGCACTGTAATCACACGGTTAAAGTAATACTTTAACTATTTCTAGTGGATCATCCAAATTTTAAACGTTCCTCATGGATAAAGGGACCATTGTCGAAATTCATTTATACTCCTATGAAAATACCAATAATAACTCTCAATTCATCTTCTAACAAATTTTTTCGAGTTAGAATACATAACCATAATGAAACTACCATTGTTGACCTTGATTTTCAGTGTGCTTTTATTAAGAGACTCAATCATCATCCAAGATGTCTAATCCACATGTGCAACCTCTTATACCCCATGAGTCCATTGATCAAACAAAACCACTTGGAAATCAATTATTTGTTGAGGCCTCAACTGGCCCCAAGTCCTCAAACTTGGGAACCCGCTTTAATTTTTTTCATGAGCTTCGTCACTAAGTTTTTACGTCTCTTGACTTGCCTTCCTTTTAATGCTTTGATGTTTTAGAAGTCATTAATACATTTATGAATGATTGATCAATGATGTTATGGATTGCTTACTCATATTTACATTCTTGAATACATAGTTGTCAATGATTTATGTCAATCGAAACATGAATTTGTTTTGAGCCCAAATTTTGTCTTGTTGCTTCTTGCATAAGAATGATAATTGACAATTTTTATGTCCTTGCTTACTTGATTAGTTATCGATTTATGGATTATGAATTGGAATGGTTTTAACATGTTTCGATATGATGCAAGTGGTATGTTGTGAAGCTTCAATCATAAGGTTGGTAATGGGAATCAAGTCGATCACCATTCAACCAATGACAATTCAACAAAACTAGGAGGCTTTGTGTCGAATTAACAAGCACATGAAAGTGAGCAACATTGCACCTTCATGATATGGAGGAAATGATTAAATGACATGTAAATGGGATACAAGTGATGCATTCATGGATATGGAATTGAAATTATGATGTGTTTAAAGAAATAATACCATACACAAGTGGCTTGAGGGTTTGTGTCCAAATATTAATGGTTTTGGTTCTTGAACTTCAATAATAAGCATGATGGGATCAGTATGAGGAAGGACGATGTTGAAGAAAGTCTTGACCATGAGCACATAAATATCATCTTGAACCTTTACTATTGTTCTTTAAATCATTCCTAATCACTGAAGGGATCCCAATTAACTTTTAAGGAAAGACAAGTGATTTGATGTTGCTTTCCCTCTGAGTGCATTATGTGTGAGAGTTAAACTTTAGCCTCTGAGGCTTTCTTGTGCATAGTTTTGTGGTCCTGGCGAATTGAATATGGCAATGCCAAAAGAGGCTAGAATGATGTTTTGGGTTCTATGATCTCAATGCAATGGATGGCACTTAATCCTAAGGCCCGCAATTACAAAAGTGTAAATTAAAAATATATATATTGTCTAATAGGTCATTGGAAGTCGTTGACCCAAAATATGGCCCAACTGATTTAAAATCTTTCAAAAGAGTTGCAAGCCTTTGAGAAAGGATTATTACATCACTTTGCCTAAATTATTTATTAAAGTATATAAGATAGACATGGGTCCCACTAGGAAATGTATTGTCTAATTGAAGGTTTGTATGTACCATGTTTCTCGAAACAATAAATGTTTGGTTTTTTATGCACATATGGTTTGGATTAAGTGATGGCATGAGTTCAATTGTAATTGGAATATATATTCATTATTCATTTGGGCTCCGTGAGAAATATAGTTGAGGATTGAAAACTTATGGTATATGTCGAAAATGTTATAACAACAAGCAGTTATAGTTCACATTATATGTAACAAGTATGGATTTAAGGTTGATACTTGATGGTGATATGATATAATGGTTACAAGGCATAGTTTTGAAGGCTCGTGACCACATATTTTGGTCCACATATGAGGTTGGCCATACAACATAATATAATATATGGTTTTGAAGACATTATGAGTAGAGGATAATGGTCATCGTTCGGCATTAATAGCGATGCATTGGTATGATTGAATGGCATTACTTCGAAGTGTTTGCACATTTAGCGAAGCCATGTTAGGGTATTGAGGTCGGTTAATGAGTTTACTTGCCATTTTTAGAGGATTGAGAGCTTGTTGTGAGTTGGAAAGCCACCTTACTCTCATGCTGAAGTTTTTGTGTGAAATTTTGTTAACAATTCAAGCGTTGCAATGGTTTTGGGGAGGAATTTAAGGGGTCGAGCTATCAGAGGGTCACAACACGCAGCAAAGAAAATCCATTAGCATTTTGATAAAGGTATGTAGATATGTTGCTATTGTAGATGTAGAAAGTAGTAGTGTAGCTACTTGTTCATTGTCAAATATTTAAGTTGATTGCTCTGTTTCACCTCCTCTACCCTTTTTCACCTCTATTGTTTATATTTTTTTTAAATGATGATGAATTTGATATGGGCTATGGCCTCTTTTAAACCCAAAATTTCTTTGTATCTATGTCATATTTTATGGGCATGGACAACAATGATATGCAAATAATTTGAAGTTTATGAGTTGAATATTGCATGTGTCATATTTGAATAGGGTTTTTTTTCCTATAGCTCGACTATTTGCTCGGTTTAGTCCCTCGACACACCATTAATTCTCATGCCATACTTACCTTGTTAGCACTATGTTTTATTGGTTGCATTTTAAAGAAACATGGCTATGCCCATTTGTGAGAACCATTCGGCCCTTCATGCATGTATTTTAATTCCTCATACTCCACTACTGATTAAAGAAATGCATGCAGAACAGAGGTAAATATAATATTCATTCTTGATTCCAAAATACATATTTTTGGCTCAATTTCGACTTTATTTCAAAAAGAGAAGCTATATTTTGGTTGGGTATAAAGTGTCTATTATTATCTTGACATTCTCTCCAAGCTAAATTACCATTCCTACACTTGCATGCAAGAATTTGAGAAACGGAGTGAGTTGTCAAAGTATTGTTTTTAAAAAAATTAAGAAATGCCTCTATCTAAAAGAGCCATGTATAAAAACCTTTCTTTGAAGAACCTACATGCATCACCCATCTCCTTGAACCGTCATTAAATTATATTAATGAGAATTCATTGAAATATTATTTTTTTATATTTGCATGCAGTCAATGGTATGTTACATGTTTTGATGTTTCATATATGAAGAGTGATTATATTTGTATATATTTCTATATGAGCTTCTTTAGCTGAGGTTCATGTGGATCAAGAAGAGGACAAGGAAGAAGACCTAATGTTATATGGCAAGCAGGGATAATACATAAGCATCTCAGTCATCTTGGGGATGACACAGTGAAGGTGATTGTGGTACGTGACAAAGATTGGTTGTTGTAGGATATGAATGATTGCACTGCAGGGAGTAATAATGTTACTCCAGATCGGACTAATGTTGCAAAGTTGTGGCAGTGCAACAGATGGGGCCTTGTTATAGGAAAGTAATGTTTCTACATAATGAGTAGAAGACAAGTGTTTGGAAGGAGAACGTGAAATGTTATAGAGGGAAAGGACACGTTGATGAAGAGTGTATTGTTGGTGAAATCTGAAAGGACGCGTGCGAGTGAAGAGTCATCGAGGAAAGAATAAATCTGAAGCTGGAAAGTGAAAGGGAGTGAGGAGTCTGCTCAGAAAATGAAGTGAACAGTTTCTAAAGGAATAAAACATAGCATCGAGGGGCTTGCGGAATCAGAAAGAGGAAAGGTCACACAAGATAGTGAGAGAGAGAAGCGGTTGGTGTTGTCATGGCCTTCGGCCTGGCAACCCAACGAAAATTGTAAGCTCGTATCCGGCCATGGAGCCGATGTATTGTATTTTTTGTGAAACGAATAAAAGATAGGGTTTTGAAGATTTACCCTTGTGTGTGTATATATGAAATATTATATGATGTTATGTTGTTGTCTTGTTGACATGAATGGATGCACTTTCCATTCCATTACTTGAGAAATTAAATCCTTTGAGAATAGCCCTATTGTGATATTGTTATGTAGGTGGCATGAGTCTATGGAAGGTCACATTGAAATTTGTGATATTTTATAGGTGGGTGCGAGTCTAGGAGAAACCATATAGTAGACCTATGGTTCTTTGTAGAAGGGTGATTGAATAGCATGATATGCTATGAGAGGCAAATGTAATTGTGTAGTTGGAGAAATACTATGACTGCAACATTTTAATTACTATTGATTGATATCGTCGAGGATGAGTACTTTGGTTATATGAACACTAAGAGTTTTTGTATGAGTATATAAATATTTTGTATCCCATAGAATTGAGAAGTTTCCATATGATGATATTCCCCAGTTTACAAGCTAACCATTGATTCAGGATTGTGTGGAACAAATAAAGGGTGATGTTGCGTTGAATGCAGCATGGAGGGTTGTGAATAGAATTTGTTGTGGAATGCATGATATCAGCATGGGTTTCGTGTTGCGGCAAAAGATGTTTTGCAGTAGAGATGTGTTGCAGTAGAAGATGTGTTGTAGTAGGAGATGTGTTGCAACAGAGGTGTGTTGCAGCAGAGGCATGTTGTAGCATAGGCACATTGTAGCAGGAGCCATGTTGTAGAAGAAAAGACATGTTGCAGAAGACCATGTGTGTTGTAGAAGAACAAGTATGTTGCAGAAGAATGGGAGAGTTGTAGCAGAGGCGAATTGCATTAGGAACCATGTTGCAAAAGAACACATGTGTTGCAAAGAGAGAGTGGTTGTGGCAGAAAGGGTGTTACAATAGAAGGCAAGTTGCAACAAGTGACTATGTCGTGGACTAGTTAACATAGACCGGTGTTCTTTAGCATCTATTTATTGGTTCTACAGGGAATCAAATGTGGATATGTGATAATCGATGTACAACCCTAGGGGTTTTGGCAAAGATCGGATTGACAAATAAGGGGAATGTAGCAATGAGGAATAAGAATTATGACAGTTGTAGTGTCAATTATGCACAACTCAAGGAATTTTCAGTTGAATATGTACTATAATGGCAAGGGGTGGATTCCTGCTACATCAAGGGAGGAATAAGAGGATAAGGTTTTCAATTCATTTTGATGCAAATTCTAATGAGTTTAATCAGTTGGTGCAAATTGAGCATCTTTTCTTGTGTGAGAGACAAGCTTTACCTCAACCTTTTAAACATGTTAATGCCCCTTTGCAGCCTCATCCAAGCATAGCAGACATTCTTTTGCATCCTCAACCTGGTCTTTTCAATGATGAGAGGGAAGAAAATCCAAATAAACATGTCTTTGGAATTGCAAATTAGCCCAGTAGTCATATAAAACAACCTAAGCTAGTCATTGCCCCTATTGTTACTTCTTCCAATTCATTTGCTCAAAACCAACCATGCATTAAGATCAATTATTCTTCACATAAGTTGCTAGCAGATGAAAAAGGAAAGAAACCTCTAGATAATTCCTCTACCACCGAGTCTTCAAATTTTGCTTCAACTCACTCCAAGGCAAACACTAAGGAGTTACAAGGAGATAGTAGGAAGGTGATTTCACATGTGGATATGTTTTCAGAAATATCTCAATACTGATGCTTTTATGTTTATGATCACTTTGATGATATGTGTGTGATTTTGACTTGATTTGACATTTAAAATTTTGACTTAAAAGCTATAATGCTTATGACATTTATGAAGAATCAAGTTTTATATATTAAGTTTTTTTTATATATGGAGGGACAAGGTTTTGGTGTTAATATATCTTGTTGGTTCTTCCTATTTATTATGGTCGTGAGATGTATATGATTTTATATTGGTTGTTTTGAGAAGATTGATAGGAGTGGCAACAGATATAAAGTTGATGGGAGACATAATCTTTTAATAAGTTGAGTGGGACCCCTATCTCTCTTGTGTAAAAGTCACAAATGTATTCTTGAGTTACTTTATTCATTTAAGTTACATTGATCCTATTTTGTCTTTCATCTCTCGTAAATATTTATTAAATAAAATACGATTGAAACTAAGTAACTGCTGGAAAAGAGTACAAAAGGAGAAGGGAGATCAGTTAAGAAGGACACTTGGAGAGATGTATTTCTTTAAAAGTGGCAAAGAAAGTGTTGAGCACTCAACACACCCCTTCAAAATTTTGAAAATTTTAGAGTACGACTTTCTTTTCTTGTTACTTTTCCATTTTTGTGTTTTAGTTTTAAATTGCATTTTTTGTTTTCTTATGATTCTCTTCTTTTCTTTCTTTTTTCGTCAAGGTTAAACCTAAGAAAATTCAAAAAATAGACTCTTTCATTCCTATAGTAAAAATAAACAAGTCAAAGGAAGGCCTTAAAAGATATAATTTTCACTAGTGTCAATCAGTCCATCAGCATCAGACCACGAAAGAATAATCCAATATGATATGAGAGTCAATCCTGAAATAAGTCTTGTTCTTCGTCAATAGACCATCAGCGCCAGCAGAACCCATATTATCCTCTAGTAGATCAAGCTATGTTGATGCAACCGATATCGATGAACTGCAAACTGTGAGATCAATCATAGCCATCAAATCGGTTGCAACAGTAAATCTCGACCGTCAAATTTGTCAACATAAAAAACACATAGGTCCATGTCATCAATACCAAGTCACCAAATGTACACCTCCACATCATGATTCCATGTCACCTTTCATACAATGACACATCCTCATTCGTACACGTTTCTCCATGTTGGCATGCCACATCATCTCATGTACGATCCTAATGAGTATGGCTTTGTGTGTTGATGAAATAGAGCGAACATTCGTCAAATATTCCACTGAGGTTTGGAAAGAATGGTCAGACAACAAATCTTGTAAGCAACGAGTAACTCAAAACCGCTAACCTCGATGACCAAAGAAAATCACGCCAAAGGTCACAAATTTTTTAAAGCACCGATGAACTAAAAAACGACATAAATTCACGCTGCCAATTATAAAAAGGGATTGAATTCAGACATGGAAAATTAATAGAGTCATTTACACAAGGAGAGTCGTAGGACTAGACTGTAATTATGAGGATTTGGTCTACGTTTAGTCGAAGAACCCCTAAATTATACGCTTATCTATTTTTTTCATTGTCACTTGCTATCGAAAATTCTTGATAATTTGTTGCAGCAAGGAATTGTGAGTCTTTTGTCTAGATTGGCCCTATGCATCTTCAAACCTAGTAAGCAACTTTGTTTAAAATTCATTTTTGAAACAAGTTTGCATGCATTATGTCACTGGTTTAGTTGTATTTGTATTGAAATTAAGAAGCATTTGATTATAATTCGATAAGTTTGTTGTTTTGCAGGAAAATTTCGCCAAGGGCTCATCCTCGCCAGTCTCCGAAGACACCAAGGGTGAAAAGCATGCAGTTGGGAAAATCATCAACTCCAGCATCAACAAAGGGAGTAGAGCAAGTCAAAAATGTGGAACTAGTGATTACAATTCCATTAAAGAATGTTTTTATCCAACCACTGCTCTACAAGGATACTAAACCTACCATTGGAGCCAAGGTACTTCTTCCTTGTTGGAGTGAGCTTTTCAATAAATTCAAATATGAAGAATACCTTGAGTCTACTCCACATAGCAACCCGACCATCAAGGTTGTCAATGACGAGGCATTCTCCAATATTCGATGTTCTCTACTACATACAATGGTTGCTAAGGCCCATGTTCTATTGTGCCTAGAAGCGTTGGAGTGGATCATCAGCCATACGGATGTTGAGAAGAGCTCCATTAATAATGAGCAAGGGAAATGCATAGGTATTTTTCTCTCAACCGAGATCAATAAATATTATAGACTTGTGAACCTGAGATCCAACTCAACAATGATTTTGTGGTTGCTTTTCATAAGCAACGTGACGTGAGTAAACTAGTGGCTTCATAGTGGTAGGAGGATAGGATATTCATAAATCGAACTTCGGGATGGTATGGTATGACAAGCTTGAGAGAACCATATATGTATCTTATGGTTTTGATTTTTTGGTTGTATGGTGGGAAAGATTGCTCAATATTCACTAAGGCTTGGATGCCACTTCCATACACCATGGCTATGACTAGGAATATCTTCAATTGGGGCGCCATTATAGCTAAACAACTCAGCAACCAAGTCCAACAAGCTCAGAACCTTTTGTCAGGTGAGGTTCCATCATTTTACATGGCCTCCTAATTGTTAAATGTGGTATGTGCCAAAAGAAAAATATCTTAAATGAATATGAATTGTCAAGTACTGGAAACTCCAGTTCATCTTTATTTTCGTATTTTCTGGCAGAAAATATACAAAAAATCATACCCTATGATATGTGACCTCTTCTCGGCCCGTCTCTATTTCATTATTTTCCATCAAGAGTGCCCTATATTGTCAAAATGGGCCAAGAAGATCTTGTTGCATATTGGGAATTGGTACCTTGAGGAGAAATATACCTACATTAGAATTTTTAGATCCAATGGTTATGCACATCTATTACCTGCATATGTGTCAAATAGGTTGGTTTTGGGTGAAATTTGTTATCAAATAATATTGTAGGGGTTCAATGCCTCCTTAGTCAAAGACAAAAAGAGGGATTTTATTCCTTATGGTTTTCAACTTGGTTATTATTTTGTTAAGGATACCTCACAGGCCAGACAGGAAGGGTTGAGCCATTTAAAATATAGATTTGAAATTGGAAGGTACCGGAGGCATGACCCCAAAGGTATCATGCCTAAACATGTTGAACAAGTTGTTGTGTATTGGTCATATACCCATGAAAAATAGGAAGATGAGATTTTCACTAAAAGTGCACAAAATTGGGTTGTGGTTCTGGAGAGGAAAGCTAAAACCAACCTTACTATTTTCAAAACCCTCTCTGTAGATGAACAAATAGAACTTATGACACAAACTATTGTAGCTGCTACACGGGGTGTGACAACTGAAAGGGAGGTTGAAGAAGCAAGAAGAGAAGAAGAAATCCAATTGAAAGCAAAAGTTGAGCATCGAGTTATTGAATAAGAACGGAGTAAGGTGGCTCAAGAGTAATAAATTCAAAAGAAAATAGGGGAAGAATTGTGGCAAAAAAACCCTGAAAATGCTACTCAAGAAGAAAAACAAGAGAAGGGCTTAGAAGAAAAAAGGAATAAAGAAAGCAAAGAAATGGCCAATAAAGATTTAATAGAGTAGCAAGCATTACACACAAATCAAGAGAAGTCTGAAAAGATGAATGAAGCCAAATTGAATTTAGGGAAACCCATCGATCTGTCTAACGGGGTTTTCAATTAATTTTTAATTAACTTAGTAAGCAAATGAAGAGTTGGACATTTAATTATCAATATGGGCTCGTATGGAACTTGCGAAGTGTCGTGCATAATCTATGCAAGAAAAGTGTTGTTTGACTATGGCATTGTAGCACTTTAATATCACAATTCAAAGACTCATAATACTTAATTGAGTCACCAGACTTATGTTAAATCCTAAGTTTCTATGTAGAAATTAAAGCACAGTTGCAGGAATTGAAATCACACTTGCACAAATTGAAATCACACTGGCGAGAATAGAAATCACACTTGTGGAAATTGAGATCACACTTGCGAGAATAGAAATCACATTTTCAGAAATTTAAATCACACTTCCAATAATTGAAATCACACTTGCGGAAATTGAAACTTGCGCTATGACCTATTAGTGACTTGTTCGAGTATAATGAAGCTCTTATATTGTTGCAACAATTAAGTGTTTGTTCGTTCAATATTAATCCAACAACATCAATTCAACATCACAAAGACTAAACCTAGAGGGAATCAGAAAATAAACACACTAAGTGAGACTGCAAGCAGAGTTGCAGCAACAAAGATACAACACAAAAAGAAATCTAACTGATTTACAGCCACGTGAATCGTAGCAGTTGAATTTTGTTATAACCAAAATTGAAGAGACAGGAATTGTAGTGCAAAATGATTGTGACATTACAATATGTTGAACTAGAAAACCAAACCACTCATAAATCATCACACTATTTTGTAGATTTGAAATTACAGTAAACTGAAAAATGACTTTGAGATTAAAGAATAAAACTATGATTCTAGAATGACAATAAACCAAAAAACATCTATAGCATGTGAATAAAGTTATGGATCTAGAATTGCAACAATTGAAAGCAGCTAATCAATATAATAAATTGAACAGAAGTAAAATGTTAATTCTAATACTATTGTTACGCGCAGTACCTAACTAAGGAGGGGGCATTACCCCCTTAGGCGAGGTACTGGACTACAGAACTAGAATCACACGATCAATCAATACATCAATACACAATTAGAAAGATAGAACTGAAGTTATATCCCCCCCAAGCTCTTAGGGAGCTGAGGTTTTTATACAATACGACTACTATTCTAAAATTATACAAACAACGGATGGACAGCCATGAGAATTCGATTATTCATCTAGTTACAAAGATTTTTTTCCATTTTAGTGGGAAATTGATCCAGATTATTTTCGAAACAAAATGAAATCAGAGATATTACAATGAAATACACATAAATATTGCCAAAAACAGGGAATTACAGCAAAACATTAATTCTATTAATGAAAGAAATGTATAGAAACTGTAAAAATACAGAGTGCAAGACTTGCTAGAATGGTGGCAGCTTTATCTCTGAGAAGAGATGCGATGGCTACGCTCATTCACAAGAAGATGATTACAATGAGGCTCTAAAGGCCTTTTTATCATAAATATGAATGCCAAAACTCTAGACATCCAAAAACCTAACCCTAGGAGATGAACCGCCAAAATTCATGTGGGCCCCGTTGGGGTAAGTTGGTACATCAACTTCTCGGGATCGTAACTTTTGCATACGATCTTTGTTTTAGGCGTGTGATAGCCCGTTGGAAAGGTATTTTCGAGAAGTACAAATTGTGTCGTCAAACTATGACTCTATCTATAGTTTGAATGTGGCAAGCCAAGAAAACATTGTTTAGGACACCAAAACCACCCTGGAAGTACAGAAAGATGTATTAATATGAAAATTTCCAAAATAAGCCAGTTAAAATAGGTGGGTGGCCACCATTATTCACCTGGATAATTTGTAGGGCTTCAAGACAACCCCGAAAGTGCAGAACACATAATTACAAAGAAATGTCCCTGTTACATAGAAACGTGCTGAACTGAAAACTGTCAATATGAGCCAGTTGGAATTTGGAACAGGTGGGTGGCCACCAATATCCACCTGTATCAGTCCTCCCCCCTTAGGAAGCAATGGTCTCCATTGCATTGAGTGCATGGGGAAGAGAGGAAAGCATTTGTTGAATTTGTATTTTTGTAAGTTGTGTGCCTTGCTAGAGAAGTTTTGTTGCTTGGTTTGTGGAAGGTTGTCACGAACCTGTCGCTGGAGGGGTTGAATATTTTCCACCAACCTGTTGTCTTTGGGCTTGACAGGGCATTGTGTAGGCACCATCGTAGGTGAAGAAATAATATCTTCTTTCTCTTATGGAATCAGTTGTTGCTGGATAGAAGGTGTTGAGGCTACAATGGCCTTTTGTGCATCCTTTGAACATACTATGAAGAGGTTGAATTTTGTCGTATGAGAGATTACCTTGCAGCATTGTTTTGGTGGAAGAGTAGTCAAAACTACCTCTAGTATCCTGTAGAGATAACCCCTCAGAGTAATAATGACACTACGAGGTCGAGACTCATAAACAACATGATGTTTCCAGTTATATGGTTGGACCAAAACAACATCACGGACATCAAGACTGGCAACATCACACACTACCTCATCCTTGAAGGGTTGGATGCCATAGGACAGGTGGCACTGATGGCTGACTCAGAGATCTCGTACCTAGTGAAGCCACCTGATGTCGTATGCCTGCGGGTGTGGTGTTGTCGACAACCCCAACTGTTTGACAACCTCAGTTGAGATGAGGTTCTTCTCGTTGCCGCTATCAACAATGAAATGCAACGAGGTCCCCTTCACCCACATCTGTGAATGGAAGAGGTGCTCCCCCTCTTCAAGATCTACTGGTTCTTCTATTTGAATTGTTGTGATTGCAATAGTAGCAGTGGGGTCTGTGTCGATGATCTGTATTTTTTTATTATTTTCTGGATCAGATTCTAAATCAGGGTTCGGCTCCTTGTCTTTGACCTCGGCCACCAATGATTGTTTCGAGCGAAATTCATTGGTGTTGTGCTGGGGGCTTTTGTGGAAGTCGCACCACTTCCCAGTGTCATTCTTCGTCTTTCCTTTACCCTTCTTTTCCTGTGTCTTGGACTGGTTTTCAGGAGGTTGTTGGTTAGGGTTGTCTTATCATGCTTTGGTTGTTGTGGAGTTGCAGACCCGAACTCCCATTTATTCTAGTGCCTAAATTTCTGCTCAATTTTGATAGCATATCGATAGGCATCTCTCAATGATGAGATGTTTAGGAAATCCATTTCGATTTGGATGTACCTATGCAGAGCCCCACGGTATTTCAGAACCAGATGTTGCACAAAGTCTTTGATACCCAACTTGGTATGCAAGGTATGGAAATTATTTGTGAACTCTGGCATTGTTTGGCTCTTCTCTTGCCAGAGTGTGGTCCATCTCATGTACTGGTATTCATAGTTATCAACGGGATAATATTGTTCCTTGATCGCATCCACAAAAAATTACCAAGTGGGCTCGGCCCCATATATACCAGATTCCTATGTAGAACTTTGCCCCCAGTAAGTTTCCCACCAATGTTTGGCATGGGGGAGAGCCTTGAGGAGTGTGAAGGTGATCTTTTCCCTATCGGAGAAATTGTGAACAGAGAAATAACCTTCTAGCAGATTTAACCATTTTTCTAAGGCATCTGCATGTATCTGACCTTAAAATATGGGAATATAAAAATTAACTTGTACCTTGAAGGGAGAAGTTCCTCCAAAGTGGTCACTTGATGAAGATGCACATGTTGTTATCGGAAGACATTGAAGGATTTGGGAAAAAATCTCCATCATTTCATCCCTCTATCACGCAAGAGCTTGCTCAAGCAACAGGTTAATAGAATATTATGCTTCGTCGTTTTTCTTTTCTTTCACCATGGAGGGTTTCTTGGGTGTGCGAGCACGATTGTCCTCAAGAGAGACAAGCTCGAGACCCAACTTGCTATACTCGAACCTCGTCGGGGACATGCACTGAAAAATGATCAAGAGCAGCCTGCTATGATACCATTGATCCAGATTATTTTCAGAACGAAATGAAAGTAGAGATATTACAATGAAATACACATAAATATTACCAGAAACAGGGAATTACTATAATACATGAATTCTATTAATGAAATAAATGTACAGAAACTGTAAAAATACAGACTACAAGACTCATTAGAATGGTGGCAGCTTTATCTCTGAGAAGAGATGTGACGGCTATGCTCATTCACAAGAAGATGATTACAATGAGGCTTTGAAGGCCTTTTTATCATAAACATGAATGCCAAAACCCTAGACATCCAAAAACCTAACCCTAGTAGATGATGCGCCAAAAGTCATGTGGGCCTCGTTGGGGTAAGTTAGTACATCAACTTCCCGGGGTCATAACTTTTGCATACAATCTCTGTTTTAGGCTTGTGATAGCTCGTTGCAAAGGTCTTTTTGAGATACGCATTATACCATCAAACTTTGACTTGGTCTATAGACTGACTATGGCAAGCCAATAAAACATTGTTTAGGTCCCCAAAACAGCCCTGGAAGTACAGAAAGATGTATTGACATGAAAACTTCCAAAATAAGCCAGTTGGAATAGGTGGGCGGCCACCATTATCCGCATGGATGTTGTGTAGGACAGCCCCGAAAGTGCATAACCCATAATTACAAAGAAATGTCCCCATTATAGAGAAACGTGTTGAACTAAAAGCTGTCAAGATGAGCCAGTTGGAATTTGGAACAAGTGGGTGGCCACCAATATCCACCTGGATCAGACATGGGAATATGTTGACTCGATAGGTAACTGATTTCCTTAGTCGCCCATTTTTCTTATGCCTCCTTCCCTCGTGGAGATTGCTTCCCAATTGTCAACTCCCAACTGCCAGCTACAGCGTTGACCGTTGGGCTGGTGAGCTATATTTGAAGTTGCAACACGAAAATTGTGCTTACGATTGTAATTGTATGTCTAGAGTTACAGCAATAGCGGATGCACCTTGAGTTGCAGCAGTTGGATTTTTTGCTCGAAATTGCAGCAACTAGATTTGCACTTGAAACTATCTCAGGTTGGAGTTATAGCAGAGAGGCGTCTTAGCCACTTGAAGTGTTGCAACTACTAGATTCTTGTGCAACAATGTTAGTGACCGATAGTAGCGAGTTCTTCCTAAGAATTATGCAAAAATAACATAATAAGGGCATATGGGACATGATTCATACCTTTAGTGACAAATGAGATGAAATGGATAATGGAAGTTTCAAAAAGGGAAGTGATAAACAGAAAATGTTAAGCAAAAAGGTATAGACGGGTGTTGAAAGTATGCCATTTTAGGCACCCGTCATCTCCCCCAACCCAAAATTGTTGCATGTCCTCATGCAATGATGATCACTCAGTGTTAGAGAAGTTGGGGTGACTTTGGGGGTCACTAATACCACAGATTGCCTCCGCCATTGTCTCATTCTCTTTATTGATATCCTCTTCTGCTGGAGTTCCTTTGTTTTTTTTTGACTCTGCCTTTGTCTGAGTGGCTTTGTCAATCACCATAAAAATTTGTAGCCTGGACAACTACTTATTTTGTCTCCCTAGGCTAACTTGTTTCCTGTGAGTCGGTTAAGGCTTCTTTTGCAACAAGAGAACCTTCTGCAGGGTAACCTAATTTTTCCAGGTGCTTTGTGTTCCTCCATCTCTTCTTTGAGCATCTTCAAACTAATCTTAAGCCTTAAAGTTTTCACCCTCGACATTTTGTTTTCTCTAACCAAAGAGACATAGATAAGGAGAGAGTGTGGGATGCTTACCCATCTGGGGACGTAGAAGCATGTGGTTGTGACTATTGCAGGCCTTGGTGTGGTGTAGCAATAGGATCATCTTCGTAGTAGTTACCCAGTGAGACTTTTTCTGCTCTTTGTTCCTCTCGTGAATGGGTAGGTAATTCTCCAAGGGGTCTCTCTATTGGTTCTTGTATGATAGTAGGGGCCTTTGGTTCTATTTCCTACTTATCTTCCTCTAGAGTAGCAGCATTTGATTCCTCAAGAGTGCCACTTGTTGTTTAAGCAAGAGGCATTGTTTCTACTTTGTTCCCCTCAATTATGTTGATTGTCGTGTCAATGAGAACATCCAATTTCCCCTTGTCTTCTATACTACTAGAGTGTTATGTATTTTCCATTTGTTATATTTCCTACTTATCTTCCTCTGGAGTAGCAACATTTGATTCCTCAAGAGTGCCTCTTGTTGTTTAAGCAAGAGGCATTGTTTCTAGTTTGTTGCCCTCAATTATGTTGATTGTCGTGTCAATGAGAACATTCAATTTCCCCTTGTCTTATGCACTGCCAGAGTGTTATGTATTTTCCATTTGTTCCTCTTGAATCTTAGGTGATTGTATTGGAGGAGTGCTCTCTATTCTTTTTGGTGAAAGAACATATGCCTCTTCCTTCTCATCCTCGTTTCCTTGTGCTATGGCTTGTTCTTGAGTAGGCATCTCCATTGGTTCTTGTGGTTCTGTGGAGACTACCAACTCCTTGTCATATGTGTATGCCAAGAAGAGAGAAGTGAGGCCTTCATAGAGAGTGTCTTCGTTCGGTTCTTGGGTGTCTAGGTGAGTATCCTCCTCTAGTTCTTGTGTAGCAGGGGAGGCTTCGGCTTCCTCGGTTTCCTAGTTTCCCTCGTGGACTGGATCCTGGGACTTGGCAATTTTTCTCTTCTTATGCTCAGTTGCAACTTTGTGTTTTGTCCTTCATTTCTTCGGCACGGGAGGTGGTCTTTTGGTAAACACTCTAAGTCTCTTTGTGGGCAATTTGTTGGTCGTTATCTCCACATCGTTGTCCCGATCTTCTATCGGAGTTGTCGCATGGTGGGATTTTTCCTTGCTTTTTTGCTTGGGTTTATTTTGCAGAGTTGCAGCAATTGGTCTCTCCATTTCTGCAACCTTGTTGTTCGATGGAGGTATTGCAGTCGTAGTCTATTATGGAGTCGGAAGTGCAGGTGTTGCCTACTCAACTACCTGAAGGGAAGCAATTTCATTTTCAGTGAGGAAAACGGGTGGCTGCAATATATTATTCCAGGTGCGACCCTCTTTTTGCAACACATGCTCGACAAGTAATTTGATAAGGTCGTGGTGAGATACAACCTCTATAGGGTTCTTAGCCCTTTGGACAAGCATTTCCATTGTCTGCAATGTCCTAAATAGAAAATACAACATATTGATCGATCGATTATGGCGTAGACGGTCAAGCAGTAAGATGTGTTGAACGTAAATAGTGCCATAGCATCCTTCGCAATTGAAGTAATTCTAAACAAAGAAAGACACATATTTCCATGGGTGAGGTAATGATCAGTGGTCGAAGCATGTTCCTTTCTTGAATAAATCTTCCCCTAGTTTGAGGAACTATCTTGGAATTTCTACGTGTGAATTCCTTTGTCTATACCATCTCTCACTTGTGTGAGGTAGCCCAGTAACTTCAACCACAGTTTCCTCTGTGACCTGCACATGTGTTTCTGGGACTATGGAGTGCTTTAATGTGTAGTTCATGGTGAATTCTAGTGTGATCTCATCATTGTAACCTTGTAATCGTAACACATACTCCATCCATCCTGCTCATCCTAGGATTTCTTTGGTGTCGTCATAAACCTCTAGCAGCATTGATTTGGTCTGCTCTCTGCAGATTAGTGATCCACCAATGGCTCCTTTCTTCTGTTAACTCTGAGCGTTCGCGTTTTGCATAGCTAAGTGAGTTATGGGGTGGTGAGTTCGGAATTGTAGAGATAAGGGTGGTGGTTATGACAGTGGTGATTATAGTAATGATGTTCTGATGCGGCAGTTTATGGAGGAATGATTAGACACATGCAATTGGAACGTATTTATTGCAAATTCAAATAGGAACACATACCTAGCATGACTTACCTTGAGTGGTGTACGACTACGATTCAGATCCATTCTTGATGGTGGAGGATGCAGTCCCATCAATTGTTCTTGTCGGAACTACAACATTAGTGTTATCGGTTTTGTCGACCGAAATTGTAGGAACAACACCGTTCAAAACGTGAGTTGCGAGTTGAGTCGCAGCAGCAGGAGTTGCAGCGATGGAACTGCAACAGTGATAGTGTATCTTTATAGTGGGAATATGAATTGCAACATAGCTAATGGAGGGGGAAGGTGTGGGTGGAAAATGGAAAAATGGAGTGAATTTGCGAGCGAAGTCACGACGATGTGAGTCACAGCAACAAAGTTGCAACACTCGAAACAAGATTGTTGAAACTTGTTTAGGGGGGAGAAGTCACAATACCAGAGTTGCAACGATAAAGATTTGGCATAGATGATGCAATATATGGTATGGATTTGAGTCACATCATCGATGGTGCAGGGAAAAGGTAAAAAGTGGGAAGATGAACAGAAGTTGCAAGTGTAGTTGCAACGATAAGAGTCACAGCAATGAGACTACAATAGTAAAAACATATTGAGATTATGGGAAAAAGAATTTGTGATTTTTGTGGAACAAAGGAAGGCTACAGTGGAGTTGCAGTCGAGAGAATGGAAAAGGGAAATTGGTATGATTTTTGTATCAATGAGAACGCCCAATTGCCCCTTGTCTTATGTACTGGTTGAGTGTTCTGGATTTTCCATTTGTGCCTCTTGAATATTGGGCGATTGTGACAGAGGAGTGCTCTCTGTTGTTTTTGGTGAAAGATCAGGGGGCTCTTCCTTCTCGTCCTCATTTCCTTGTATCAGGGATTGTTCTTGACTAGGCATCTCCATTGGTTCTTGTGGTTCAGTGGAGACTGCCAACTCTTCGTCATATGTGTATGTCGCCAGAAGAGAAGTGAGCCCTTCACCGAGAGTGTCTGGGTCTGGCTCTCAGACATCTAGGTGAGTATCCTCCTCTAGTTCTTGTGTAGTAAGGGAGGCTTCGGCTTCCTTTGTTTCCTGGTTTTCCTCATGAACTAGCTCCTGGGGCTTGGCAATTTTTCTCTTCTTACGCTGAGTTGCAACCTTGTGTTTTGTCCTCCATTTCTTCGGCACGGGAGGTGGTATTTTGGTAAACCCTTGAAGTTGCTTTGTGGGAAGTTTGTTAGTCGTTATCTCCACATCATTGTCCCAGTCTTCTATTGGAGTTGCCACATGGTGGGATTTTTCCCTTCTTTTTTGCTTGGGTTTCTTTTGCGGAGTTGCAAAAATCGATCCTTTTGTTTCTGCAACCTCGTTGTTTGATGGAGGTATTGTAGTCGTAGTCTATTATGGAGTCGGAAGTGCAGGTGTTGCCTACTTAGCTTCCTGAAGGGCAGCAATTTCATTTTCATTGAGGAGAACAGGTGGTTGCACTATATTATTCCAGGTGCAGCCCTCTTTTTGCAATGCATGCTCGACAAGTAATTTGATGAGGTCATGGTGAGATACAACCTCTCTAGGGTTCTTGTCCCTTTGGACAAGCATTGTCATTATCTGCAATGTCCTAAATAGAAAATATGACATATTGATCAGTCGGTTATGGCGTAGATGGTAAAGCAGGTGGATGTGTTGAAGGTAAATAGTGCCATAGTGTCCTTTGCAAGTGAAGTAACATTGAATGAAGACAGTCACATCTTCCCATGGGTGAGGTAATAACCGACGGTCAAAGCATATTCATTTCTTGACTAAAGCTTCCCCTAGTTCAAGGAACTATCTTTGAATTTCTAGGTGTGAAGTCCTTCGACTATACCATCTCTCACTTGTGTGAGGTAGCCCAGTGACTTTGGCCATAGTTTCCTTTGTGATCTCCACATGTGTTCCTAGGACTATGGAGTGCTTTGATGTGTAGTTGATGGTGAATTCTAGCACGATCTCATCATTGTAGCCTTGTAATCGGAACACATACTTCATCCATCCCACTCATCCTGGGATTTCTCTGATGTCGTCATAAACCTCTAGCAGCATTGGTTTGGTCAGCTCTCTACAAATTAGTGATCCACCCATGGCTCCTTTCCTCTGTTAACTCTAAGTGTTCGTGTTTTGCAAAGCTAAGAGAATTATGGGGTGGTGAGTTCAGAATTGTAACGATAAGGGTGGTGGTTATGATAGTGATGATTATAGCAATAATGTTTTGATGTGGCAATTTACAGAGTGATTAGACACATGCAATTGGAATGTATTTATTTCAAATTCAGATAGGAATGTGTACTTAGCATGACTTACCTTGAGTGGTGTATGACTATGGTGCAAATAAAGTCTTGACGGTGGAGGATGCAGTCCCATCAACAGTTCTCACTAGAACTGTAGCGTCGGTGTTATCGATTTCGTTGACCGAAATTGAAGGAACAACATTGTTCAAAACGTGTGTTGCGAGTGGAGTCCCAATAGCATGAGTTGTAGCGACAGAACTGCAGCAGTGATAGTGTATATTTATAGTGGGAATATGAATTACAGCATAGGTGATGGAGGGGGAAGGTGTGGGTGCAAAATGGAAAAATGGAGTGAAGTTGCGAGAAGAGTTGCGTCGATGTGAGTCGCAACAACAAAGTTGCAACACTCGAAACAAGATGGATAAAACTTGTTTAGGGGGAAGAAGTCATAGTACGAGAGTTGTAGCGAAAAAGCTTCGACACAGATGACGCAGTATATGGTATGGATTTGAGTCACAACATCGATGGTGTAGGAAAAAGGTGAAAAGTGGGAAGATGAACAAAGGCTACAAACGGAGTTGCAGCGATAAGAGTCACGGTAGTGAAAACGAACTGAGATTTGGGAAAATGGAATTTGTGAGTTTTGTGGAATGAAGGAAGGCTACAGTGGAGTTGCAATCAAAAGAATAGGAAAAGGGAAATTGGTAGGATTGTGGGAGGACTACAGGTAGAGTAACAGTCAAGGGGATGAAAATGGAATCGACGAAATGAATAGGGCGCTGCAGGTGGAGTAGCAGCCAAGGGAACGGGAAAAAGGGTATGAATGTGGTGCGGGAGTTGTAGGAGTGAGAGTTACAACATAAGAAGTTGTAGCCACACAAGTCGCAGCATAGGGAATCGTAGGGATAACCAGAGTTGTAGCGACAGGTGTTGCAACGATGAAAATTGTTGCTACAAAGGGAGTTGCAGTAATGAGAATTGCAACAGAGAGAGTTTCAACAAAGAGAATCACAACAATTGGAGTTGCAGAGACAAGAAATGGTGGCAATGTTATTCTCCCTTGCGGGTCTTGCAAAAAATATTATTAGAAAGAAACAAGTTTTTATTGAGAAGGATCTTGACATAACCATCTCGAAACCATGAAGTGCCCTTCTTATTTATTTTGAGTAGATTTTTTTTCTTTTTTTCTTTTTCTTTTTTTTGTGCTAGCTAAGCTAGTTTTCACTCCTTTTTATTTTTTATTTGGAAACAGGAATAGAAACTATCCAGCACGAACAAGTTTCAAGTCACTATTGGGCCGTCCATTTGTAATTTTCCTCAAAAAGGATTCCTTTGATAGGGGTCATTGATATAAGAAAAGTCTATGTATGTTAGCCATCAGAAGAATCATGTCTTCGTCGATGGTGTGGAGTTTGATGGCCCCACTATCATAGACTGTGTCAATCTGAAATGGACCAAGCCATCTGGTGCAAAACTTTCCTCTGAAATCTTTGAACCTAGAATCGAATAATAATGCCTAGTCTCCAACTTTGAACTTATTTTTCTTGATAAACTTATCGTGCCATTTATCCCTTTGATGTTGTATTATTGTGGATCGATGTGGGGCATCCTATCATAGTTAGTCCAACTCGTTGATTTGAAGTAATTTTTGTTTATGAGCCTCTGATGATTCCAACCCAAGTTGTGATGTTGTCCTTAGTGTCTGAATCTATGTTTCATCGGGCAGTAGTACTCGATTCCCATAGACTAACCCATAAGGTGTGCATTTTTTAGTAGTCCTCCAGGTGGTCTTGTATGCCCATAAGGATTCAGAGAGTCCATTGACCCAATCCATTAGGTGTAATCCTATGGTTTTTGTAATGATTTCCTCAAGGATCTTGTTAGTCCCCTCTACCTGTCCATTTTCATGTGGATGATATGGTGTTGTTACCATGTGCTTGATTTTGTAGTTTTCCATCAGATATCTAACAAGTCATGATGTGAACTGAGATCCTCCATCGATCACTATCTCCTATGGTATCACGAACCTTACAAAATTTTCCTCTGGAGAAATTATACTACTGCTTGTTCGATTGTTGTCGGAAGTGCCTAGGCCTCCATCCATTTTGTGACATAGTATATGCAAACAAGGATGTAGGAGTGTTAACGAGATGGGGGGTTTATTGGTCCCAAAAAATCAATAGCCCATTTGTCAAAAGGTTCTAACACCATATTTGGTTGTAGTGGCCTTTCATCTATTTGTACAGGTCTACCCATGCGTTGACAATTGTCGCACCTCTTCACATATTCTTTGGAATCTATGAAGAGTGTGGGCCAGTAATACTCCTGGTGAAGTATTTTGTAACCAATTCTTTTATTTGCAGAGTGGCCCCCACATGGCCCATCATGACAGACGTCTAGTATCTCATGAAATTCATCCTCTCGTACACACCTTCTGATAATCAAATCAGGTCCAGTGTAGAAGAGGCAACCATCAATCCATGAGAATATTTCACTTTTCCTGACTATACTTTGTCGTTCCTTGGGGGTCAGGTAATGCAAAAGTTTACCTGTAGCCAAAAAGTTAGCAATGTTTGCAAACCAAGGTCAGTTAGTAGATATTGCAAAGAGGTGTTCATCTAGAAAATGGTCCTCTTCCAGAGGTTCATTCTCATTAGATGTTATTCTAGAAAGGAAGACATCCACTACATTATCTTTCACTGGTTTGTCTAAAAAGGTAAAATCAAATTCTTGTAATAAAGGAAACCATCTAGTGACCTTGTCGTTTGCGATTGGTTTGTTCATTAAATATTTAATAGTAACATTATTAGTATGCAAGATTATAGAATATCCAGTGATGTAGTGTCTAAACTTGTTTATTGCATAAACAATGGCAAGAAACTCTTTGTCAATTACCATATAGTTCAATTCAGTAGGCAAGATATTCTTACCGACATAGTAGATGGCATATGGGTCTTTTCCTCCGAGTTATTCGAGGACTGCTCTGATAGCGGTGTCGAATGCGTCTATGGCACTATGGAACGAGAGGGTCTAATCATTAACTCTTAGTACAAGAGCTTCATATACTTTGACTTTTAATTCATCAAGTGCATGTTGGCATGTCTCTGTCCATACAAACTCAATATCTTTGCTAAGTAAAGCAAATAATGGACGAGCAATATGTGAAAATTTTTCAATGAATCTACGATAATAACCAACATACCCTATAAAGAT